>RJWH01004480.1:0-105486 GCA_004363575.1 Solenodon paradoxus | reverse complement strand
TCTCTCTCTCTCTCTCTCTCTCTCTCTCTCTCTCTCTCTCTCTGTCTCTCCTCTCTCTGTGTGTCTCCTCTCTCTCCCTCTCTCTAATATAGAATATCATAAGTTGATTCTTCTCTTCTGGGATCATTTCCAGGGAATATCATTAAATGACAAAGAATACTTTCAAGTTTGTTTTCTGATCTAAGTCTATGAGTTCATAAATACATATTTTTAAAGAAATGTGTATTTCCCAGTCCTGTATAATTTTATGCATAGGTGTTTTCCTTCTGAAGTGTACCCGGAAGGTATAGAAGGGATCAAGCACTTCAGAGACATTATGTTTAAAGTTATTCTTTCAAATAGTTTTGATGTCCTGATAGCTTGAATTAGAAGATTTAAATCTTACCCTATTTCTTCCTAGCTTTGTGTCTGAGAAAAGTCCCTTAATCTTTCTGAGACACTTTCCTTAATATGCATGTCATCATCCCTTTCTTAAGATGTTCTGATAGGGTGCTTTGTTGAGATAACGGATGGTAAAGTCTTGGTAAAATTCAGTTTGTGTATTATCTGAAAAAAAAGTATAGCTTTAAAAAAAGTACTCATTCATATGCTTTAAAATACATTCTTTTAGAATCATTGACATAAGAATCTTTGAAGTTTATGTTGCCAAAATAAACACTATTCCCTGAAGAATTGTTAGTATTTTATCAGTTAAATTAAAATTTTGAATTTTAATATGGGGGCTAATTTAGTTTTTCCTCAGCTACCTTAAAACACACACACACACACACACACACTCACACAGTTTATTGGACTGGAAGTGTCATTCATTAAAACTAGCCAAAAAAGACCCTGAGAATTATTTGACTTGTGGCAATACAGGGAGCAATTATACATGGAAATCCTTGGCCTTCTCTGTGCACTTGGCAATTTATAGCCCCAAACAGAGCACTCAAAGTGCTGCTTTGGGGTGTCTCTGTCCTCGCAAATGTCAGGGGACAAAGGTGGGCCAGCCTCTGGGAAAAGGAGACATTTGGGGAACTCTGAAAAGAGCAGCAGCAGCCTGAGAGCTCGGGTGACCTGAATCACAGACAGATCATCACACAGATCACCAAACACGAGCGAAAGTCTTAAGACACAAATGCAGCTGAGAAATGAGTTGATCATAGTTCATGGTCAGAAGACCACGTGAGGAGACACGAGGAGACCTGAGAGATTCCTTGTGATGCTAGTAAACCTTTACCCCCTTTAGCCCGCAGAGAATCCAGTTATCTGAAAAACGTGACCCATCATCTGGGTCGTTCAGCCATACAGTGCAGATCCTGCTCCCGGGAGGAGCGCTCCCCACTGCTCCTGGCAGTATTTGATGAGCTGTCCAGTTTACGGGGGATGCGCCAGGGCAGGGTAATTCTCCTCAAATAACCTAACATTTCTGTGAGATCCTGACATGTAGTCTTTGCTGTTGAATTTTAGAGGGAAGAGAGTTTTGTTTTTGTTTTTTTTTAACACTGGAAGGAAATCCAGAATCAGGAGACCTGGGAAATAGGACAGGCTCTTCTCTGCAGGGACAACAGAGATGCTTTGTGTTGGCTGAGACTGCTTTGTTAAGTAGTTACATGTGGCTGACGTCTGTCCCTCTCTGAAGTGCACTGCATCTTTAGCATTTCATTGCTTCATGAATTTTCCATTATATTAATCATATAAGAAGAACAGCATTATCCAAAATGCCACCTTTTGAATTAAGAGCCCTGAAATCTTGGCTTAAGGTAAATCATTCTGCGACTGTTTCATATGACAGGAACCTTCTGCGTCCCACCCCATTCATGTTCAGTAAACACTTGTTGCACACTTACTAGGTTAGATGCTGGACACATCGTACTTTTCCCTGTAATTGTCACTGCATGTGAAGCATTCATTCTATGCATAAATAGTACATTTCTTGAATTGAAATTGTCATTCATTAAAACTAGCCAAAAAAGACCCTGGTGAGTATTATTTGGCTTGAGGTATAATACAGGGAGCAATTACAAATGAAAATCCATGGCCTTCTCTACATTTTATCTGTTCCATACATTGACATATGTTTGATTATGAATTAGAAATTTTCAAAAAGACCATCAATATCTACTTACTATATTACTCTTTTACAACAGTGCACACTTTAAACCTGTTAGTGACACAATATTCCTCCAATAAAATTAAATTTAAAAATATATTATTATGTGTCTTAAATGAAAACAACACAGGATGAAGAATAGGAATCCTAAGTTATAGTCACAGCTCTGCCACCAAATTGTTGCATGACTTAGACAAGTCCCTTAGCCTCAGTGAGCCAAGTCTTCCCGAACAGAGTGAGCATTTGGACCAGGAAGCCCTGGTTTGGGTTGCAGGACTGGCATGCTCTTCTTGGAGCTGTGCACGGTCAGGATGTGAACGCAGTGTCTTCACCAGCAGCAGTCGACTCCTGAGAATTTTATTTTTCATTTCCGCCTTGACTGATCGAGAGGAGGCGCAGCTCCGTGGGGCAAAATGCGTGGCCATAGACTCCGAAATGCTTTTCATCATAAACTATGGCGACTACTTCCTCATGTTCAGTGTCAACACCCTCCCCACCTGAAGGTTACCTGTTCTGTATTCTGTCAGCTGCCCATGGTCTGGTGGAACCAGCCTCTGGTGACTGGTTCCCCCAGTTCACCAAGGAGCCTTTAGATAATATCTTGACCCTGGAAGGTGACTGTGGCATCTTTGGATCCAGGGGGAGGTTTAATTATTACGAGGAGCAGCCAGTAATGCCCTTTCCAACATAGCCGGGTTCCTACTGTGCCTGGGGGCCTATAAGCTGCATAGCAGCTGCCTTGAGGCGATGGGCCTTAGCTCAGAGTCAGAGGGTGCAGTGGGAATGGCCCTGGGGGAGGAGACATTCTGCCCCAGGAGGCCTCACAATGGGGGTGCAGGGCTGTCTGCAGCGGTCTGACCTGCACTGAACCTTCCAGACAAGTACCTTGGACAGCTGGCTGCTTGTGTTTGTGGGACCAAGGAGCTAGAGAACTGGACAGAAAGGTGAGAGAGAGAAAGCAGGGCCTTCATGTCCTTTGTCCTCAAACGGTCATTGCCTGTATGAGTTTGAGAGTTCGTTCTTTCAGTGTGTTTCTCAGGATCAGAGAAAAAGCTGTCAGTTTGCTAAGGATAATGCCTGCAGTTTCCTAGAAGCAAGTCTGGGTCAAGGTCATGTCCTTGGAGAGGAAAGGAGTCCTCTCTTGCTTTTCTTTCACAGCTTCCTCACAGGCTTTTGTCCCAGGACCCTTTCCCAGCCTCCCCCTCCCCAAGTCCCCATCTCAGTGTGCCTGTCTCTGTCTTGCATTTGGCTGTGTGTCCCTCTCATGACTCCATGTGTCTAAATCTCTTCTTGTCCATTGCTGTCTCTTTCTTTCTTTCCATCTCTCTTGGCGTGTCTGTGTTTTTTTCTCTCTGCTGCCTTGCCTCCAAATCATTCTTGATCAAGCAGAAAATAAAATTCCATATTTCTAAAAGCACACCAGTCATTGATATTAGTACCATGTCTTCCTTTAAAAGCTCAATCTCAGTACAAATGCATGTTAAAAAGGAAAAAGGAATTGCTTTCTTCTAAGTGTCTCCCATCAGAAAGGGGTCAGGAAGGACCTGGGAATTCTTTTCTGTGATGTGCAGTCGAAAGGACACAGGTAGTGACCACCAGTGATCCAAAATTAGTCCCCAGCCCTGGAGCTGGACAGGACCCAGCCCCAGGGGCAAGGCCAAGCACCTGTCTCTGCTCTGAAACCCTCCAGTGGGTTATTTTACCAGAGCAGCAAAATACATTGGTGGAGACGGCACAAACTTTGGAATCCAAAGGCTTGATTCATAATCCTCACTCTGCCTCTCACCGTGTGGTATTAAATTTGTCCTTCATTTGTCCTCTTTGCCTTTCTTAATAGTTATCTGAAATAGAGACAACATTTGTCAGCCTGACAAGGGTTGTAATAAAGGTTCTTGGGGAAGTAAATGGTAACAGAATAAGGGTTTGTGCTTTCTGATTGCTTAGATTTTTTATTTATTAAGCTGAGGTGCAGTGGCTCTCCACTGAATCAGTGTGACAGGGATATTCGTCAATACCTGAGAAGACCTTGGGGGGCACAACTGGAAGGGCGTTCCTGGAGCCTGCTGAGGAGGAGCCAGGGTGTCTGCGAAACCCCACAAGCTCAGGGTGGTTGCCACATCTAAGAGTCACCAGTCCCAATGATCGCCAACTGTGCAGAGGCTGAGCCTCTTGTTAGAATGATTGTCTGTCAGAGTAGTATGATTCATGCGGTTATTGTAGCGTCACCTTATTTCACTCTTTAATTATTTTAAGCATGACTTCTTTATAAATGTATTTTACATGGCTGTCTCCTTGGCATGCTCATGGATACTTCATGCCCTAATAACAAGGGAAATTGGCCACGGTCTTCCCTAATATTTGTTCCTTTGAAGAACCCCTGGTAAATGAATATACTTTATTAATCTTCTAAAGCTTCATGAGTCCAAAGTCCGCCTCATGATACAGTTATTACAGGCCCTGTGGCGTTAGTCACAGGCTTGTTCATGTGGGCATTTGAAATGTGATTAACTTGGGCAAGGCTCTGCGATAAGCACAGAGGACAGATTTAAAGATATCACCTGTGCCCCCAGGAATGTAGAGTGAACAGAAAAGACACATGATAAGCTCTTCCCCTAACAAATCCCTTAAACAGACATATATGTATTATATATGTATATATTATATATATTTATACTAAATGCAATAAATGAAAATAAATAGATTCTAAGAATGAAAATGAAGGGACAACTTAAAAAGTGGTAAAGGGTGAGAAGGCTTGTCTGACCCACAGTTGGCCTGTGACCTGAGGCATTGAGAGTTCACCTGGTAGGAACGTTTCCGTGGGAGGGTTCGAAGATCATAGTCGGCTTGAGCGTTGAAATAGTACAGATTTTGAAACATTTGTCTCTTTGTGTTGAACCATCCAATTCTTTGTGAAAACTGCTAACTGCATTCTTTGCAGTCATCAGACCATAAACAAATATGGTCTTGTTTATCGATGCTTTTCTCCTCTATAGAGAAAATACATTGTTAAAACTAGTGTATTAATAAATAAGGGCTGGCCATGAACTACCAGCCTGAAATTAGGGAGTTAGAGGTTATGAAGTGGGCGAGCTAGAAGAGACTCCGACACCCTTCTTTTACAACTGGAGACAAAGAAATGCAGTGTCCCTATGGTGCATGGACGTCACTGTCCCAGGTACCTGCGGGGCTTAGCTGAGGACCTAGCTCCCCTTGTCCTCATGGGGCAGGGGGAGCCTGAGAATGGCAGTGGCGTCATGACACGGTGCCACATTCTTCTCTGAAATCCTGGAACAGACCCTGCTGGCTAGTGACCCCTGGTTGGCCCACTGTGGAGAGCAGTTGACTTCTACTTAAAACTAACAAACTGGGTTCTCCAGGCAGATCCACACTGAGTGAAAAGTTTAAAAATGACCGTATGATTAAATGTTGAATTTCACTTTGGCGTTTTTTTTTCACTGATAATGATTTATTATAATCTGTTGGCAGCACACAGATAATGAAGCCAGAACTTCCGTGTAGAAGAGCAATGATAGGCAGCCATTTTCTGGGGAACTGTGTGCACTTCATCATCATCCTGATGCTTTCGTTTCTGGATCCTCAGCTTGTGCTGCTCAGTCTCCTTTTGCTGAACAGTCTCGCTCTCCTGATGCTGCTTCAGGGCTGCCGGTTATTCCCCAGTTGTCACTCAGAACTGTGCTGTCGGCCTGCTCTCTTTCCGAAGGCCCACCGGCCTCCCGGACTGGGCCTGCACCAGAGTCCAGATCTCAGACCTGTCCGAGCCGAAGCCTGGGACTGTCGACGCCCTTGTGCTGAGTGCAGACCCGCATCTGCGTAGCCAGGCCCATGACTTCTGCTGTTTCCAGGGTGGCACCGCCCTAGTCTCTGCTGAGTTTTACTTTTTAATAAATGAAATAACATAGAAGGGTGAGTAGATTTTTAAATTTTTCTTATGTGTGCTAGCTCTGTCTCATCTGGGCTCTCAGAGGCACTTGTCTCTCTCCTTAGACTCTTCATGCACTGCCTAAGGGACTGGGGAGCCTAGTGGCAGATGTCTGATTTGTACAAACTACATCAGAAGGAACTCTGGCTTTTGGTCTGGCTTGACCAGTGGAGTAAACAACACCGTGAGGATGGAGGGAGGGAAGAGGTCAGGATGAGAGCTGCTCCAGCTGCCTCTGTGTGGGGGCTCTCTGGAAAGGCTGTATCCCTTGACTACTGTCTTCTGTTAGACTTCCAACCCCACAACATCTTCCCCTCCTCTCCTCTCTCTCCTCCCCACTTCCGCCTCTCCCCACCCCCACTGTTTCCTCTTCCTTATTCTCAGTCCTTCTCTTCTCTTCCCCCCTCAATATCTCTCAGTTATCTCCCTCTCTCCTAAACCACTCTTCTTCCCTGTCAGGTCAAAGGTGATGATAGCAAAGGCTTATCACTGGATCCTGGTACTTTGTAACAGACCTTTCATAGAGACTCAAGTTGTTCCATCGCTCGTGCCATCTCTTACCTGCTCAGCCTGCATCTGCTGCAACCAGCAGGGAGCAGGAAGGCAGTCAAGGCCGTCAGTGAACACTTCCTGTTAACTGCTCACATATACATGAAAGTGCAGGGTACATGCCTGTCCTTATTTCAGATCTGGGTGGTGTCCCCACCCCTGGAGATCCCACAGTAATATGAGGCTTCAGTGTTTTCTTCACTCGACTCTTCACTCATCTCGTCGGGACTCATCTCATCAGCCTGGGTCTTGGAATCATGCACTTGAAACTCTCCAGTGACCGTTTCTCCTAGGACAACTTGAGAACAGACCTCTCCCCTTTGGACCCTGGTGTAAGCTTGAATTGTGTCTCTCTAGAAGATGTTGAGATTTTAGCCTTCAGTACCTGTCAGTGTGATATTGCTTTGAAATAGAGTCTTTGCTGATAAATATCAAGTAAAATGAAGTCATGTAATATAGAGAGAACTCTAATCCAGGATGACTGGTGGTGTCCTTCTAGAAAGAGGAGAGAGAGAGACACATATTCAGGGAAACACTGTGTGACAAGAGGCAGAGACTGCACTCATAACATATAAGCCAAGGAACAGCTGGGATGGCCAGCCACACCGGTGGCTCAGAGAACTGCGTGATCAGCTTCTCCCCTGGAGCCCTCAGAGAGAGCCATCATTTGGGGCACTTTGTTGCAGTAGCCAACCCTGTCTTCTCTTTATCTGTTTGGCCCTCTTACCCTTTCTTCCCGGGTCTCACCCCTCACCTCCAGGGTCTCTGCCGTGAGTTCCAGGCCACTTCAGGGCTCTCCAGTCCCCTCTGCTTGAAACCCCGGGCACTTAGGTCCCATGTGTGAATAGCAACATGATAATCAGAGTTGTCATATGACCACATGGCCTCAAATATGTTTCCTCATTTTCAGAGGGAAATGTCTAGAAGTGGAGATGATGAAAAAAAATTAAAAGACAATACACAAATTGTGCTAGACTTGCCTCTAGCATTATAGTTCTCTCCCGGGGGTGAATTTGCAGGCCCAGGCAGTGTGTGGAGACAGGTGGGTTGTCAGAGTTGAGGGAGGCTGCTGGTGTTATCCAGTGGGTCCAGATCAGGGTTGCTGCTGAGTGCTGATCAGCGTGACACAGGCCGGCCCCCACAGAAAGGGTTAGCTGATCCAGAATGTCATCTGGCCAAGGTTGTGCTATAGCACACACCCAAAATATGTTCACAACCATCTCATGTATTGAAAGGGGAAAATGTGTGCGACTGAGCAGTGATGAGAAAAAATTCACTGAGCAGCATGAAAATATTTGTTGCATTTTTGTTCTGTTTCAGAGTGATGATATTTCTTAAGAATCATTCCGAGTATCTAGGAAAAAGTAAAATTCTGTCCCCTTTCATCCAGTAGTTGGTTCATTGTCCCTCTCATGCAAAATTCCATTTTCAAGCCAAGACATATTTAGGTTATTTAATCTGGAACTGAATTGCAAAGTTTTGGCACAAAGAGTTTTCTCTTTGGTGCGCTGCCCTCTTTATGATATCTGCTTGCCTATTATAGCTTAGACATGTGTTTCATGTCTCAATGTCCTGTCTCTCTTTCCTGTCTATATTCTCTTTAACTCTTCCTAGTACTGGTTTTATTAGATTTTGCAAATTCATGGACTTTTAAAAAGATTACTCTGCCAAAATCTGAAGACTTCAAGGAAAAACCATAACTAACATGGAACATGTAGGTGCTTTTCTCTGGGAACTGTACTGGCTGAAAATGATTCTCTGTGAATATGCTTTCACTAAAACTTGAATAATTTGGATTAATGTTTCTTTTTTCCAATCAGTGTCTTGCTCCATCTTGCCATGCCATTATCTTATCTTTCAAGTCAGAAAAGCTTTCTCCACAAAATGTTATTTCACCAGAGATGCCTTGAATTTCTGCTTTTGTCCTGTTGTAAACATTTTGGTTTGATCTTCCTAAAAGTTTGAAGCTAATAATGGACTTTGTAGATATTAATGAGTTCTACATCAGATGGAAGAAGACCCAGGTTTACGAGGATGATTTATGACATGGGAGAAAGTAAACCATGATGGATTACTTACTTTCTGTTTTGTTGAGTCGTTTTGGGAAATCTGATTCACCTGCCGATGGAATGATCTGTTTTCTCATTTTCAAATTAGAGATGATGCAAGTATCTAAATAGGTATTTAGCATGCCATTATAACTTCTGTGCAGACCAGTAAGACCCACCTTTATTTCCAACCTCAAGACTGAAGCATGAAAGGGTGGTTTAGGATAAAATATCTGTCCCCACACTGGGTCAAATCACGTATGCAACCAGCAGTCCAGTGGAAGACAGGAAGGAGAGAAGAGGTGATGGATACCAGAAAGCTTGAAGTACTGATTCTAAAGCTGTCCGAGTCACTTCAATTGTCTCAGCTCATTGAAAAGTCTGCTATTCCTTTTTCTCACATCATCACATTGTCAAATGCCAAAACAAGTTTTCAAGGAAACAATGAGAAATCTGTTTCTTTTTGTGGAGAAAAGAGTAAAATTATCTGGATGAGGACTTGAGTGAGACTTTTTTTTAATAAATGTGACAGATTTAGAAGCCAGAATGCCACCCTCAGTACTAAAGATACTATTTTAATAATCACTGAAATGGTTGCACTGTTGTAGGAAAGACATTAGAACTTCAGTTATGTGGAAGTTCTCTCAAAGTTGAAACAATATAGTGTAAAAAAGTGACACTTTTATATTATAAGAAAAGGTAGGCCAGAAAATTTTGTTCAATATGTAAATTTAAATGATAGGATGTTGATTGCAAAATATGCAGTGAAGGAAGACTATATTTCATCAAATCAAAGACACTCTCAATTGTAAGGCAAACCATTATTTTAAGTACAACTAAGAAAAAGGGAAAACTCCCAATTCAGTTGTATTTTCAGTACAAATAAAAATTGGTGCCTATTGGATTATGACAGTGTTTCTAACTACCTTGAGTATAGAAGGTACCTCATTTCTGTTATGTTAAAAATGTGAAAAATGGACGTCCTTGACGGAATATAGTAAATAGGTCTTTTCCTTTTGAGTTCTGTTGAATAAAAATTATTAAAAAATTTTTTTGTATCTCTCATCTCTTCATGTGAGACTTGGGAAATATTCTGAACCTTGAGAAACAAAAAGAGGGAATTTAGTGTTGTTCTTTAAGGTAGAAAAGGAGACAAAACTCTCTTTCAACATCATGAGTAGAATTTGTAAATACCTTCCATTGTCAGGGAGCTTTGCCCCTGGTAGACCACTAGGCCATGTGCGAAGATGGTCTGTGTGAGAGAGCTTATTGGTGAGCAGATTTATTGGTATTGTTACTATCTGTAACCTATTTGACACTTTAACTTCTATGTTTGCCATGTAAACTCATGAAGACAACAAAGAGTAAGTCAACAACTAAGTAAATTTAGTCTAGTCGATATATAATTAGACTGCTAACAAAGATGCATTATTTCATAAATGGGAAATATAAAGCATTCAGAATAACCAAGTATAAATTGCCACAGTTACCTGCAAGGCAACCAAAACTGAGGGCATAAATGCCTTTGGAAACTTAGAAACCTTTCTCCAATGTGACTTCAGAACCCACCACTCATTTACTGCTGTCGATATTATTGTATTAGTTGACATAGGTTTGCTGCAATAGAACCAGCCTCCCAGTAGTTTTAACACGAAAGTCTACTGTTTGCTCATGCACAGTCTAAAAGCAGATGTTCCTGGCCAGAAGTTCTTTGAATCCCTCTCCTCCAGAGACTCGTGGATCCAGGATCTGTTATAGGTCCTTGGAGCCCTCTCCACTCGTCTGGAAGATGGGGAAGGAGAGTCAGACTTGGGAGCGTTCCATTGGATAGGTGTTTTCATATTGCCATACTACAAGGGAAGCTAAGAAATAAAATATAATTGTGTACCTGGGAAGAAAAGAGGAAACAACAAAGTTGTTTCAGCCATAATTAGTAATGTTCAGGTGGCCAAGTTATATTGCTTGAACTATCCACAGAATTCAAGACAGTGACCAAACTCTCTCATTTCTTGGCTCCTGTGACACTATACTCTACTGGTTAATCCTTCACCCTCAGTGCTCCAGCTGTTCAAGCCTCCTTGCTAACTCTTCTGTTCAATAGCAAATGCTGCTGATTCAGGACTCATTAGACACCTTCTTACTGTCTTTTTATATAGCCTCCCTAAGTGATTTCTTTTCGTCCTGTAGCTCCAAATACGATTTACATACAGGTGTCTTTCAAAATCATGATGTCACATCTCCACTATTTGACGGATTTATTACACAGCCGGTCACCCACTTCACACGTCTTTAAACAGCTACTAGATTAGTACATAGCACTTGTCCTGAGTAACTACCTGTGTACATAAGATTTTGTATCCTTAATTTTAAATAATTTAATAATTTAATCCAGCATTCATGTATGTGTCTAATTTATTTTTGTCTGTAATTTATTAAAAAGAATATCATTCAACATGAATAATAATATAAAGATGATAAAATTTGAGGAAGAATTAAAAACACAAGAGCACACACAAAACACATGTCAACAAGTTTACAAAAATTGAAGTCATACCAAGCATCTTCTCTGAACACAGAGGCTTAAAACTAGAAATCAAGCACAAAAAGAAAGCTGGAAGACCCCTAATTAATTGGAGACTAAGCAGTAAGCTCCTGAAGGACTTTTGGGTAAAAGAGGAAATCAAAGAGGGACTTAAAAATTACTTAAGAGGCAAATGAGAACGAAAACACAAGCTACCTGAATCTGTGGGATGCAGCAAAAAGTAGTACTAAGGTGAAAGTTTATTACAATCTAGTCCTATCTCAAGAAACAAGAAAAATCGCAAACAGCCTAACCACTACATTTAAAACAACTACAGAAAGAACAATTAAAGCCAAAATTCAGCAGAAGAAAGGAAATCATGAAAATTTGAGTAGAAATAGACAAGATGGGAACCAAAAAGATAATCCAGAAGATCAATGAAACAAAGTTGGTTCTTTGAAAAAATAAACAAAATTAACAAGTCATTGACTAGACTCACAGAGGAAAAAAGGAGAAAACTCTCATAACTAGAATCATAGATGAATGGGGAGAAGTTACAGCAGATACCACAGATACACAAAACATCATAAGGGACTACTATGAAAAGCTCTATGCCACCAAAATGAACAGCCTTGAGGACATGGACAGATTTCTAGAAAAGTATAATCTACCAAGACTGAACCCAGAAGAATTGGAAAACCTGAACAAAATGATGACAAGCAAAGAAATTGAGGCTATAATAAAAAAAAAATCTTTAAAAGTAAAAGCCCAGGTCCAGGTGGCTTTTTCTAATGAGTTTTTATCAAACATTCAGAGAAGAATTAATACCTATTCTTCTCAAATTCTTCCAAAATATTGAAGAACAGGGAATACTCCCAAATAATTTATGTAAGGCTAACATCACACTGATGCCAAAAGCTGATAGAGATGTCACCAAGAAAGAAAATTACAGGCCAATGTCTCTAATGAATATAGATACAGACATTCTCAACAGAATGAAACTGAATCCAGTAATGCATCAAAAAGATCATCCATCATGACCAAGTGGGATTTATCCCAGGGATTCAAGGATATTTCAGCATACATAAATCTAGTAATGTAATATACCATATCAGCAAGAGCATGGAGAAAAACCACATGATCATATCATTAGATGCAAAGAAAGCTTGTGACAAGATTCAACACCCATTTATGATTTTTAAAAAATGCTGCATAAAATGGGAATCAAAGGTACATACCTCAACATAATAAAGGCCATATATATGGCAAACCCATAGCCAACATCATAGTCAGTGGCAAAAAATTAAAAGCATTTCCTCTAAGTTCCTCTGAGGTCAGGAACAAGGCAAGGCTGACCACTCTCAAGGCTGACCACTGCTATTCAACATTGTACTAGAGGTCTTACCCAGAGCAATTAGGCAAGAAAAAAAAGAGAATCCAAATTGGAAAAGAGGAAGTTAAACTATCATTATTTGCAGATGACATGATTGTATATATTGAAAACCCTAAAAGCTGTCAAAAAAGCAGCTAGAACTAATCAATGAATACAGTAAAGTGGCAGGCTGAAAAATCAGTGCACAAATATATATTGCATTCTCATACACAGACAGCATGCTTGAGGAAAATAAAATCAGGAAAGCCATACTGTTTAAAATAAAAGTAAAAAGAATCAAGTATCTTAGAATATACTTAAAAAGAAAGTGAAAGACCTTTACAATGAAAACTATTAAGTCCTTTCTAAAAGAAATAGAGGAGGATACGAAGAGATGGAATGGCATCCCCTGCTCATGGTTGGGAAGAATCAGCATCATTAAAATGGTCATCATACCTAAAGCAATGTACAGAGTTAATACAACCCCTGTTAAAACCCCATGGGCTTATTTCTAGAATACAGACCCAAAAAAATCTGAAAATCTGAGTGGACCATTAAAAGACCCCAAATATCCAAAGCAATTATGAGGGAATAAAAAAAAAAACAAATCTGGAGGGATTACACTCCCAGGCATTGAGCTATACTACAAAATGATAGTGATCAAAACGGTATTGTACTGGAATAATAATAAAGGCACAGATCAGTGGAATAGAACTGAATCACCAGAAACTGACCCACCCACTTACAGTATATGACAAAGGAGTCAAAAGCATACAATAGAGAAAGGAAAGTCCCATGAATAAATGGTTTGGGAAAACTGGACTGTCACATGTAAAAGAATGAATAAGCTACTCTAACACCATTCACGAAAATTAACTCAAAATGGACTAGAGACTTGGATGTAAGACAGGAAACCAAGCAATTCTTGGAAGACAGCATAGGAAAGACATTCCATGACAGAAGTCTTAGGGAGACCTCTGGGGACTCAACTCCAGCATCAAGGGAAACAAAAAGAAAACTAAACAAAAGGGGCTGCATCAAACTAAAAGACTTCTTCACAGTGAAAGAAAACATCACCAAAACTAAAAAGCAACCTACTAACTGGGAGAAGATATTTATATTTCATATTTCTGACAAGGGCTTACTATCCAACATATACAAACAACTCATCAAACTCAACAGAAAAACAGACAATCCAATCAAAAATTGAGAAGAGGAATTAGAAAGACATTTTTCTGAAGAGGTTATATAGATGACCGGCCAGCAGACACATGAAAAGATGTTCCCACTCGCTGGCTATCAGGGAAATGTACATTAAAACAACGAGATACCACCTAAAACAGAGATTGACTATTATCCAAAAGTCTGGAAGCAACAAGTGTTTGGCGAGGATGTAGAGAAAGGGAAACTTTTTTACACTGTTGGTGGGAGTGCAAATTAGTGTAACACCTATGGAAAACAGTTTGAAAATTTCTCAAAAATTTGAAAATGAAAGTCCCATGTGATCTGGCCATCCCACTTCTGGTTATTTACCCCCAAAACAAAAATATTTGCATAGATTTATGTACCCCTGTGTTGACTGCAGCCCAATTCACAATAGCTAAGAACTGGAAATGACCTCAGTGCCCAACATCAGATGAATGGATAAAGAAGATGTGGTCCATCTACACAATGGAATACTATACAACTCTTAGAAGAGATGAAATTCTGTCATTTGAATCAACATGGATAGATCTAAAGGGGATGATGCTAAGTGAAACAAGTCAAAAGAAAGATAGATGCCAAATGACCTCACTCACAGGTGGAATGTGAACAGACAAAGGAACAGAGGAAACAAAAATTGGCCTTTGGACACTTGCAGAAGAACTGAGGTTACCAATAGGTAATGGGATGGGAGTCGGGGTGGAAGCAAATGGTAGAGCCTACTGGATACTGGTGAAGAACACTTGGTGACTTGATGGGGCAGGATGTATTGACATATAAATGAGAAGTAGGGAAGCTATACATATGAGTTTATTTTAATATGTATGTAAGTTACTACAATAAAAAATTTGAAAAAAGAAAAATACCAGAGCATCATTGTAAAATATCAGAAGAATGCAGGGAAGGAACTAGTAATAGCCAGGTGATTTATAGATATAATAAGAGATGTGATATCAATTAGTATCAAGCAAAGACAACATAGCTTACATCTAAGATATCCCTTCAGAATATTTGTGCAATAAAATACTGTATAAAAAGAGGATCTGGGTTCAAATATGCTTAGTTATGCTAGTTTAAAAAGTTCATAATGTTTATCTGTTAAAAGCTCTATAGACCAGATGCTTGAGAAATTATTGTAATTGAATGAAGGGATGGATAGAAAGAGGAATGGATGGATGGACAGATGAGTAGATGAGTGAATGGATGGATAGCTTTTTGACAAGATGGCATGTGTTGATTAAAGTAATCAAGTGACACTCTACATGTCTCTATAAAGCATCCTTTATCATGTTGCAATTTTCTGAAAGTTGGGTTTGGTTTTGTTCATGAGTATAAAATTTTCATTACCTAGACCTTCCATTTTCATGTGACATTTGATCTTAATCTAATGGAAAGATGTGTTCTGGTGGAGTAGAGATCATTCACCTCTAGAGGAGCATAGACCACATATCTCTGGATACAAGTCCCAGGCCCAGGGGAAACAACCAGTATAGACAATTAAATAAAAATAAGATAAAATAAAATGCTTCTTTCTCCTCTCTCTTCCTGCCTTCTTTCCTACTCTCTTTCATTCCTGCCTGTACCTTTCCTTTAAAAAAAAATATCTAGTGGAAATTTGGTAGAAGTGGGTTGTAGAAGTTGGACTAAATTTTAAGGAGATCTAACCATCTTCAAACACATTGTATTACTAAATTTGCTCTTCCTCAATGGTCCTGAAGTACTCTTCTCCAAGGATCCATTTCAAGCATGAGAAAGGATACAGTTATTTCCAGCTCTGAGTTCTATAACTAAAACTTTTACAACTACAGCTAACAAGATTTCTGCTTGTGAGTTGGATGTGAAAACTAAAGGGATAAACAGGACTAATTAAATAAGAACCATTTTTTAGAGGAGTCATAGGCCATGGAGACCTTAAAATTCATAAATTTCTTTAAAAAGGTATTTTGCCAAGTATTATGTAGATTATATTGATTGAATTTTTCTTGGAAAACATTTAGCATCCTTATGACTCCATATATTTAGTTCCTATTGCTGTTATAGCAGATGACTGCATCCTGAGTGACTTCGAACAATAGACATTTACAAGGCGGTGGCGAAGAAGGGCACTGTAACTAGTGGTGGGTGTAGTGTGAAGTACTACAGACTGAGATGTGATTTCAGCACCCTAAAATGCATATAGTAGTGTAAGCAAAATAAATAATAAAATGTAATTAAAGAAGTAACATTAAATGCTCAGAAGAGAAGAAGAAATTCTATCTTTGTATTACAGAGAGGTTAATGGGACTAACATCGAAGTGTTGGCCAGGCCAGCCTCCCTCTGGGGACTCCAGGGTAGGGTCCCTGTCCTTTCCCTTTCCAGAGTCTGGAGCGGTATCCTTTGCATTCCTTGGTTCAAGACCCTTTCCTCCTTCACAACCAACAAGAGTATTTCTCTCTAATGTCTAGTGGCTCAGAGGTTAAGTAGCTGCCTGAAGCGTAATCTACATCTGACCTAAGGACCCACCCGGGTTTGCACTAACTAAAACAATGCTTCTTCTTCCTCTCACTTCCTTCCTGTCTGCTGTCCACCACCTTCTTTCATTCCTGCCTGCCTTCCTTCCTCTTTAAAAAAAGAAAAACAAGTATTTCTCTCTGCTTCTGCTGCTTCTGCCTCTTGTTTTCTATCACCAGACCTTCTCTCCTGAGTCAAATTTTTCCTTGCCCCCCTCTGAAAAAACACTGGTGGTTCCATGTAGATAATGAGGATACCTTTCTCTTCTCAAAACCCTGTTTTATCACCCCGCTAAGTCTCCTGTGCATGATAACATGACCTTCGCAGGGCCCGGTCATCTAGATCTGGATGTCCCTGGAGACTCTTCTTCACAGTCTGCTTGTCCCGGAGCAACCGACAGAAAGTCAGTTTTCTGTGTTTCTTGTTTCTCCCTTTGTGAAAGAATGCTTTTCTTTTTCACTTATCTGTATTTCTGGAACAACTGTCATGCTTTCTATAAGTTTACCCTGAGCCAAACCTGACTTTGGTGAGGACACAAACGTGAGGGGCCGCGAGCCAGGAGGAGGTGCAAACAGTCAGGCAACCAAGACACGTGCACATCCGCCCACCGTGGAGCACGTGAATCCCCACTGATAGCACGTGAGCTGTGTTCTCTTTCCCTTAACGTCCTTTTCCCACCAGGAGAGTGTTCGTGATGCTGTACAGTCACTTTTCCATTTTCAGGGGTAACTTTGTTAACTTGGTAGAGCTGATATTCTATGTAGACTCAGGTCTTGTGTACTCCAGAGTTTTGTTTAAAATTAGATTTTCTATTGCTCAGGCACAGCAGCTGAGACTTCTGTAATCGACTCTGAAGTATGGGGATTATAGCATAATTGGAAAATCGTGTTTTAAATAGAAATTTAATAGTAACAGCAAATATCACCACAATCATATGAGGAAAAAATAGTTTCATGCGTCTCAAAACATTTTCTTTTTCTTTAATTAAAAAGTTTTTATTAAATACATTTTTAAAATGATATTAACTACAGCATTTTGTCAACTAAACTGAATGATAGGACAGGAGATACCCCTAACGAATTGCTGGAAAATGGAAGGACAGAGCACGTAGAAGAGAGCTGGAAGATACCTGGGAAAGCTGTCTAATCATGTCTGTGTTGAATATGAGTTCTAAGAAGAGAGACAGAACATGAGAGATAATATTTGAAAGTTTATATTGTAAAACACAAGCAGGATAAACAGTTACAAAACCACAACTGGGTGAATCGTAGAAAAACATTCTGAAAATGAAAGATGAAGATAAAAGAAATTTTCAGGTAACCATATTACAGAACACACACTGTTTTTATTATTTAGTTTTAGATGGTTCACTTCCTTCTCAGGTACCAGTGACAGCTTGGTCCTGGTGTTTCCCCAATAAAAGGACAATACACCTGCTTGGAAGATTTGTACTAAACACTTACAACAAGACATGGTCCCAGATCTTGATAATATCAGTGAAGACAATTATGGAGAAACAAATCTCTGACAACTTTTTTTCCCCAAAATAGCTGTAATTAGAATATGCTTTTACTTTACTCTTTAAAACTATGTCACCAGTAGAGATTAAGTAACATTACATTTTGAAAAAATGCTGTGCATTACTTCTATGAAGAATAGTTAACATTATTCAACAGATTTTAGATAATAATAGATATTTTTCTTAAAAGTGACTAATCGATAAATGATTTTTTCTGAATTAATGAATTTGAGTAGACTTTTCTTTTGAATCATTTTATTGGTAGAAATAACTAATCAAGGCATTCTCAACATATGTAAAATCATTGTTTCATAGAAACAGCTATTAAAATTTATAACAAAGCTGCATAATCTGACAAATTGTATACTATAATGAAGACTAAAATGTTTCAAGTGCTCTGTTTTTACCTCACTACATATCTTCAATCTAGCTGCATTAGGAATTTTAATGGTAATGCATAAACGCTTTTTTTATCTAGGGTATGGTAAAGCAATCAATGTTGTACCAGTAAGCCAAGCAACTCAACCAACTGTAATTAGATTAAAGAAGGAAATAAACAGTCATACTCATTTTAAGACTTTTTAAAAATCTGGAAATCATTGTGGAAAGTTCAGCTCTTTGAATTTAAAAAAGTCAAATGATATCAGGAAGATAGTTCTCAATGAGAATAGTGATATGAATTTAGATGTTCCCAGAGAGTAATTACCCAGAAGAAAAAGCAGAATGAAATTTCGCCATCTGTTCACTTGATAACTCTAGCAAAAAACTTACTGGGGACTAAAATTAAATATGTTAAATGTCATTAATAAAAATATTTACTTATCTATAGATGTTACTGAGCATTTCCCAGTAGTTGGGACTGAATCTGTAGTTATTTTCAAAATTTAAGAGACAGGATATATAAAAAGCTCTCTTACACCCTAACTCTTGGTAGTATAAGAACACAATCAAAATAAGAAAATTTGGCTCTTTAAAACATTTTACATTTGACAATTTGTATTACATTTTATCATACTGGACTACAGAAATATCTTCTTGTTTTCTGATTGACCTGTTTTAAAATATTTTCTCCTACCCCTTAATTGCTATGTGTTTTCACAAATCAAAATGGAAGATGCTTCTTAAAATATTTTGTCCTTTTGGCATGTTTTATTGAATTTGGTTCAATTTTGAAGGTATCATATTTAAGGAACTGGAACATATAATACTGAAATTTATAAGAAACGACAAATAAAACCTAAGTAGCGAGAGTAATCTTAAGAAAAACTGGAGGCATTGCATTACCTGCCTTCAAACTATACTATAAAGAAACAGTTATTAAAACAGCATGGTGCTGCAGTAAGAGTGGGCACATGGATCAGGGGTGTAAAATTAGGAGTCCATGAATAAACCGACATGTATATCAACAGTTAGCCTATAATAAAAGAGCTGTGCTATGGAGAAGGGAAATTCCTTTAACAACTGGTGCTGGGAAAGCTGGTCAGCCACATGCAAAATAATAGAGTTTGGTTACTCTCTTAACTCCATACATGAAAGAAATTCAAAATGAATCAAAGACTTGGATATAACACCAAAAACCCATAAAATGTATCAGACATAGACATTACCTCCTATGACGTCAGCCTTAAGCATGCATTCAACCTGACGGCTGAGGAACAAAAGAAAACAGATGTTGTGATTCCGTCAAACATCCACACTGCAAAAGAAAAGTGTCAGCAGGTAGAAAAGGATTTACACGTCAAATAAGAGGCTGCTATACCAGCCATATAAAGAATTCATACAACTCAACAGCATAACTCAGTCAAGAAAATGGGCAGAAGAGCTGAATAGACACCTCTTCAAGAAGACAGACATGTGAAAAAGATGACAGGCACATGAAAAAGCTCAGCATCACTTACTAGAGACATGAAAATGAAACGCAGTTAGAAATCTCCTTACGCCTGTGAGAATGTCGTACACCAAGCAGTAGCGACCAGTGCTGGTGAGGGTGTAACAAAAAGTAAACCTCCTGCGTTGTTGCTGGGAATGTACATGGCTGCAGCCATTTGGGAAACTAGGGAGGTTCCTCAAACAACTACAAATAGTACTGCCATGTGATCCAGCAGTCCCTCTTCTGGCTTTCTCTCTGGAGAATATGACTTTTCACTCCAAGAGATATGTACCCATATGTTTACTGCACCTCTGTTTACAGTAGCCAATATATGGAATCAACCTAAAGGCCCATTGGTAGATTATTGGATAAATATGATGTGGTATATATACACCATGGAATATAACTTGGCCATAAAAAAAGATGAAATTTTGTCATTTACAGTAAAATGGAAGGAACTCAAGGTGATTGTATTAAGTGAAATAAATCAGAAAGAGAAGTCCAAGTATCAGATTATTTCATCTCTGTGGAACATATGGAAACAAATCAAGCAGACTGAACAAAATTAAAATAAACCAGTGGATTTAGACAACGGAACTGTGGTTGCAGGTAGGGATGAGAGTGGCGCGTGATAGTAAGACTGGAGAGAGTTCGGGATACGGGGGTGGGTTTATTCCTTGTTAAGACTGTTTAATAAAATACAAAAAAAAATTAATTTAAGAAATAAAATATAGCCTTACATGAGAGCTTCCATACTGCATTCCTTACAACAGCTCCTTCTATTTCGTTTTAAATTTTCCCAGCTTTATGTCTTTGGAGCTGACCTTATAGAACAGCAATACTATTAGCCCTAAAGCACATGTTTCTGATTTTGTGTAACTGAAATAACATTTTTTATAATATTCAAGAAAGAAGAGTGCATTCTGCCCAGAAGAATTCTGTGTATCGTTTAAAGTATCAGTTAAATCACTATTGATGTTGCTCATTGAGGTCACAAAGAGCTATGGGCTTTATCTCTCTTTGACTTAATCCGCTATTTCCATTTTCTAGACAGCTGTATAGCTACAGATATGCACACACGTGTGTTTTTGTATATACGCCCAGAACATGGACATCTCAGATGGGCAGTGTGTGTAAGCACAGTGAAAGAGACCTTAATTTCTCTTCCTAGTGAAATTTTTAGTTTCTGCATAATAAGTTTCTTCTGTGGAGCTTAAAGAATCTTATGTATACTATAATTGGTGCATTCTTTCAACATCCTTATGAAATAGGCAGGAAATTCCTGTTGCTCAAGACATGATTGAAAACAAATTCACCCTCTATTATTTACCACGGAAAAGGAAATCTAATGAATCGTTGCACAGAAACTGTGAATTAGCTCTTCTTTTCTGCTGAGAACCAAACCAGAGGAAACTGGTTTACACTGTTCTTAAATTGCAGGAGGGGACTGTGAAAGAGCAATATGAAGACTGATGGTGAGAGTGAAAATCAGACAGGATCAAGTTGATTAGCTTGAGGCAAGCCTGTCAACGATGGACTCAAGGTGACAGGCAAGGGCTGGAATCATGAGGGGCCGCGAAACACCCTCTGACGTTCCCCGCTCAGGGTGGTCCCGCACTAGGGTCTGCATGAACCCCCTGGCACAGCCCCACATCTCGGAACTGTTTCTCCTGGGTCAATGGGTCGGCTCAGTCAGGCAGCAGAGCCACGTGATGCAGCAGCTTTCTGTGCATCATCCATCCTCATCCTGGAAGAGGTGGAGAAAGGTAGAGCTTTGTGTGGTTTGCACCCAGAGGAACATAGTTACTGTTCATTTTCAACTCTTAAAAACTCTTGACACGTCATATTGACGATTACGTGAGGTTTTTTCATCACTGTAAAAAGGCCTCTCTCAGACTACTTTAGGGTCTCGTCAAAGTGTCTGCTGCTGAGGGGGATCCCAGTAAGTTCACTCCGCGCTGCCTTAGGAATCTGTAAATGGAACTTTGAATGTTCTCCCAGGCATAATGCCTTGCTTTATTTTCCACACATTCGAGTTTTCCCTAATTGCAATTTTATAAGATAAAATTGATAGCACATACCGAATTTTTATTTTTATATTCAGCTCACTGATTTATGCTTTTATTTAAAAAATAAACAAGTTATACATTAGTGTGCAAAATTATTCCAGAGTATTCCATTGCAGCAGGAGATCCCAGACAATATAAACACTATTAGTCTGAGGTCTCCAACACTGCTGAGATATTCTGTTCACTTCAGATTATTTAATGATTGTATGTAATTCTCCTAGTGCCATACCCTTTTGGTAAACCATGCCCAGAGATTAAACTTCATCAAATTCTCTTGGGGCAAAATGAAGGTTCTTTTTTCAAACACCTTAGTCTCACATGGATATTTTTGTTTCAACATGAAAAAGAAAGGTTTTCTTCCATGTTTTTTTTAGCAAACTTAGAGTACTTAGATATACTTAGGTTACCAAAGTTTGACTTATTCTGTATTTAGTGCTCTTAACACATATAAGCTACACCATCTTCAAAGAGTAATGTTAGTTAGGAAATTAAGATTATGTGTAATAGAGAAGGAGATTCCAAAGACCAATCAATTCCTCATGAGTTTAAGTGCATAGATGGCTTTTTAAGTATATGCATAGATCAGGATATTTACTCCTACCCCAAAAATCAAGCTCATTTCTCTTACATGACAAAAATACACTGATTTATGAGGTTCTAATATTAGCATGTAGAAATGAAAATGATTATATTAAATCTCATTCCTTTTCCCTCCTTTGACAAGATCTCCTGAAAGAAATATCATGAGTTAGTGGGGAAGGGTCAAAATAAGTAGAGTCCCCACTTTTCAATTTTTCCTTCTCTAGACTATTAACCCCCTTTATTCAGTTTATCCGTTCACCCTCCCCCTTCTCTTCCTGCAACCACTGATTGGCTTTTTTTGTCTAAAAGACTACTGTTTGATTGAGTTCATTTGTTAAAAATTTATTTTTATTTGAACTTACACATCATATACAGATATAGATGAACTATAATGCACACCTTAAATCTAAATCATGCTAGAGTGAAGTGTTCCTTCGGTAAAATTAATTTAAGAACAGCATAAATAGAGTCAGAAATATGACCTGCATGTGCGATCCGATAGCCTGTTTGGGATAACACCATAAAATCGCTCCCTCTTTCATTTTTCTCTGTCTTGTCTTCTTTATCTCTTACCTTTCAAGCAGAAGAATATCCAAATGTAACTCTTCAGGTATTTTTGATGATCAACACACAACCACATTCCTTTCTTGGTCAGTGTGAGGTATCTTCTTCTGCTCCCACCTGCCCTTCCAGCCTCGTCTCTGCAGCACTTCTGCTTTGCTGCCGACACGGGCAACTGAGGCTTCCCTCTCCCATGGTCCCCTTGCACTGCTCTCCTTCAACTTGGTTCCTTGATGAAGCTTTGCTTCAGCTTGGAAATTAGCTGTCTATCTAAGTGTCTGTATGTATACACAAATATGTGTATATAGAGAGAAATATTCACATCCATATATTTATATGTATATATAAATTAATATGAATATTATTCATCCTTAAAGGGGAAGGAAATTCTGCAGTTATGAAAGAACTTTTAGGTCATTATGCTAAGTGAAATTAGCAATCACAAAAGGATAAATGCTGTTGATTCCACTGAGGCAGTCCAGTCATAGAGACAGAGACAGAAGGATGGTTGTCAGGGCTGTAGCGGGGGGATAGGAAGTGGCTGTATGCAGAGAGTGAGTTTTGCAGGAAGAAAAGAATTCTGAAGCTGCATGATGATGGTTGTACAAGGCAAGTAAACTTTGTCACACAACTTTACGCTAAAATAAAAATTTTATGTATATCTTACTGCAATTAAAAAAAAAAAAGAGTAGATTTTCCCTCAAGGATTTTGAACATAAACAATTTTTCTAAAAGGCTTTCTATGATTAATTAGCCTCTGCATTTAAGCAAGAATAAAATGCAAACCACAATAAAGCATATATTATGTTAGTTTTCAAGTGATGGTGCAGTAAAGGGAATCTAAGAAATTATTTAAAGTAACTTCACATTAGATTATATTTGAGGTTAAAAGTCCCATTTTTACAATATGCAGAATATAAATTAGCAATCTCATTTTTACTTGTTTTAGAGAAAACAAGGGAAATTAAAAGTAAAAGCACATGTGAGTGATTTGTGTGTGTGTGTTGTTTGGACATTGGAAGTGCAATTTGTTTCAAATCTGAGCCCAGTCAAGCAAAAGAAATTAGAACACCCTCTGACCCATAGCAGAGAATCAAACTTCATATAAATACATGTATTTAATCTCAGTTTTCCCAATGGTTTCTTTTGTTCACTTTACAAAAGAAATTAAAAGTGAGAAAATACGCAGAAAAATTGTTTCTGCACTTCTTTAGCGTGTTTGGCCTTTAAATATTCACTCCATTCTAACTAGTAATTTCTAACATAGACTCAGAGTAAGTTCATTTGTAAAGCAAAAGTTTCTTTGGAATAATAATTAAAATTTCGAGGGCGTGCTTCTCAGCACCTCTTTATTTTTCTTATATATGTTTTCATTCCATTTCCAGGCAAGTGATTTTACCGAAAATGATCACCACTGAGAATAAATTTTTTTTGGAGAGGGAAAATTAATGAGTACACAGAAATCTGCCATATTCTCTCTGAGACATTGTATCCCTGTGGGTTATGAAATTCTTGGTTTTGGCTTCTTGAATTTCTAGCTAGGATTTTCTTCCTGTAAACTGTAAGTTTATCAGCACGGCATAAAGTTTCTCTTTGCATGCTCTCTAGAGAAAAGAAGGAATGATCTTTCCCAATGAAGACAAGAGTGATAATGAAAATCGCATGTGAGGTAACTGCTCATGGCAGGGCGTTTTCTAGGAAACATTTCATTGTTTAAGTTTAAACCTTTATCTAATGAACTGTCAAGACCATGACTCAGCACATAACAGAATTTAGTCTTAGATGTACTGTGGGTATTTTCACTGTTCCACCTCTTAATACAGAAACATTCTATTCACTCATCCAGAAACCATTTAATGAGTGCCTGCTGTGTTGTCAAGTGCTGTCTTTCTGCTTTCAAGAAGCTCAGGATCTGAGAGAGAGCTGGACAGCAGAAGCACAAAATGGATGCTTTGAAGGGTCTATGCCCAGAGTTTGAGGAGAGCACGTGGGAGGGGAACATCATCTGTCTTTGCTGTCCCCAGCAAGATTGCTTAAAAGTGAGCTTTTACCAGACAGACAAGACCGGAAGACTTTCAGGCTGCAGAAGGAGCCTGGACTGACCTGAGTGATCTTTGAAGGTGAAGCAGCATTTGCTAACCCGATGTGAAATGAGAAGGAAGAAGGGCTAAATCGAAAGAAATTGCTCATTTCCCACATATGGGTAGGTTTATCAGCTCTTACTATCAGCCAGGCTGATAGGTCCCTAAGGAGAATACAAATATTGAAATACATGATCATTGTCCTTAAAAACTTGAAGTTTAATTACTGTGGGAATCATGGAGATGGAATGTGGAAGATTTTCTAAAAGCAAATGCAATTGTTAGATTGTGATTTTATAATAAGAGTAAGTTTGGTATTTTTCCCCTTTTGGGAAAAGACTTCTAAAACCCTCGCAGTTTCCTGAGTAGTGAGAGAAAGGTGTCTTTTTGTCATATGAATGAGATGGCCTTCCCTCCATACTTTGAGGGAGGGGGAGGTGCTGTGTGAACCCCCCACCCCCACAAGGTGGAACCAGCTGCCTGATTAGAGGGCGGGGGGTTAGAGATGAGTTCCGTGGTCCCTGGCCAGTGACTTCTTCAGTGATGCCTGTGGATCCCAGAGCCCTTCAGCCGTGACTTGTGGCCCTGGGAGAATTCTTAGAGAAAGCCGCTGGCGTGTAACAGAAGGTGGGACTACTTTTACCTGCATGTAAAATAAAGACGAATAAATTTTCTGGTTCGGGGTCTCCTCCCCCAACCTTGGCACAGCTAAAACTAAAGCGGGTTCCTCCACGCTATGCCCAGACTCACTCCTCAAACAATACTCAGAGCGCCCGCAGCCAGTCACAGTTTACACGTAGGTCCGTTTTGTGTACAGAGCAGCTTGAAAATCCTTAAAAGATAGAAAAAAGAAAGTGCTATGGGAGTTAAAGGTCAAAAACCAAATGAGGTGAATCCCGAGATAAACACTGAAATCGGTTCTCCCAACTGGAGGAAGGAGCAGAGGGGTCGGGCAGGACTGTCCACCCTGGCCCCAGAGGGTCCTGCCCAGTCTGTCCCCCTAGGAGAGGTCAGCGAGGACCCCGCAGCCCACACACAGCTTCAGTTCTATAGCAAATACCTGAAATAAAGAGGAAAGGGGAGTGAGGGATTCTGCAAACCAGAGCAAGGGGCCATAGGGAGAGGTTTATGCCACCTAAGTGGGAATAAAGGAAAGAGGAAAGGACAAAGTCCTTATTATGAATGGCAGCAGGGACCAGTGGGACCTTCTGGGGAAGGAAGCCAGGCTTCCTTGTTCCTCAGTATAAAACCATCTCAGCATTGCACTGGAAAGAGAATGGAATGCTCATCAATTATATTAAAAGTGGATTGACTTATTAAAAATGCAGCAGTGTTTGCCAAAAGCAGATGGAAAACAGAAATTGAAAACAAGGTGAGGTCATTACAAACCTCAGCCTTGCCTCTAACTCCCAGCAGCTAACAGCTCGCCTGCATGAGCATGGCGCTGAAGGGAAGCTGGGGTGCGGGAAGGAGGCCCACGGGAGCGGGGAGAGAAAAACCCAAGCTCTGGCTTCGAGGTTCTGCCTCTCCATCATTCTCCAGTACAGAGGAAGACATCTCCCTCCCACTCTATTGACTAGATGTTGACGTCAGTATCAAGGCAGAGTCTGTGAATGCTAAGTACGATTCTTGTGGGACATCGGGATTTTCCCTCCGTACCGTTCTAGACACATGCTCATTAATCTTCAATATTGTAACTTATTGCAGTTAGCCGCAGCCAAACCCTGGTAATTTCTGAGCCTGACCTTGATTGCATACTCTTTTTCTATAAAATTGGAATTGTAATTCTAAAGCTTCAAATAACTTTAGAAATACCGAGTCCATCTTTCCTAAGTTCCTTAGTTTAGAGAGTCTGTGAGCTGGAGCACCAGAGGGTTCCAGGACTCCTGGCCTCTGTCTCTCTGTAAAGCTAAATACAGAAAAGGAGTGTTTCAGCTTTGAAAATTAATTAAGAGCGGGGCTTAGAAGGCCGCCCGGTGGGCTTTCTGACAGTGCTGAGCTACTACATTGCTTTATGGTGTGTAAGTGGTGATGTAACTAAAATAGTAGGAATGATAGCATACATAAAACATTAATCAATTCAAATGAGTTAGGGCACCATCGGGAATACAAATGAAATCCTTTGAGAACTATTGTCATAATGAAGACTTAATTTACTTAAACTGTTAGGAGGGGAGCTAACGTTGACCCACTCATTTCTGGGGACATCACAAAGTAATGTGATTGGCAGAGTTTGCAAAGGAGAGGTTAAATTAAAAGAATGTGGGCCCTTGTTACTTTCATCATCAACGTGATGGAAACTTTGACAGTAACTGTCAATTTGTGCGTTAAGTCACTATTAAATTATCCAAATTTGAAATACAAAGCATTAATTTCTTCTACAGTGGGATTGAAAATTAAGATGTTACAAATTATGAGATGTTGCCTGTAATAAATAAATGATATAGTTTTTCTCCTTTGTTTCTTTTTAATGCATATTCAAAATAAAGACATGCAAAGCATGGTTTCCAGAAAGACCCATGTATGAGTCTAGAAACAGAATAATTTTTCTCAAGAAAAAGAAGTACTATACTTTTTTAATTTAGAGAAAAATAACTGTATGATTTTAGATACTAGTATTCTCACTGGTTTAGAGAAAAGTGGGCTTCTGAAAATGTATCTCATTGATGGCGCAAGATGCAGTAGGGGCCTGGGGTCCTCTCTTAAGAGACTCTTCTTCCAGGTCACATGAGGTTGTGTTGCTCATCACCAGCCTCAGCAATGGTCACTGTGCAGGCTTCTTCCGCTGCAGAAACGGAGCCTCCATGCACCTTGAAAGAGCAAAGAAGACTATCCAGAGATGCTGTTGTGGGTCATATTTTTATGTAGCTTTTAAATTATCTAGATAATAAATCTTCGAATGTACCGCATGGAACTTCAGAAGTTTATTTCCTAACTTATAATGGAAAAGCTAATCTAAATAATTAATTTGTTTGCAAAACTGTGTTGCTGTATCTTCCCACTTTCCTACAATGAATATTATAAATACAACACGTGTGGGTATGTGGTATATACAGCAGAATATTTTATAACGTGTGTGAACACTCATAAATACAGGCTCTGAGCTAAGTGCTTGACACAGTAAACTAATTTAACTGCCATAAGCTCTCCCAAAAAGGTTACCTGCCATCTGATAGATGAGAAATTCAAGGTCCAAAATATGATGCGAATTGGTGAACATACCAGGGCTTAAGTAGAATTAGCTTTCACACCAGCACTTCTCTACAAAAGGCAACACTCTAAAGTCCTTTCCCTCCTGGTGCGCCCTTGTGGCTCAGGCGCCTGAGACGCTGGGGTGCAAGTCATGCAAACCCCAAGAACCTGGGTTCAAGGCCTCGGGCCAAGGTGAAAAACCAAAATAAGCAACTAACTAAATAAAGATGATGCTTCTTCTCTTCCTTCTTTCCTTCTTTAAAAAGCTTCTCCCTCCTCTTCCTTCTTCCTTAAAACGCTTCTTCTGTCCTTCATCTCTTAAAGAAGTTTGTTGCACCCTCGTGTACACAACACTGACTCGCAAATGTCACATCAACCAATACTCATTGCATATAGTAAAAAGGAAACTAAAAAACACAGTTATTTAATGTAATAAAGCTCCGGAATGAAATATCAAACACACCCAAGACACAATGTAAAAGAATTGACTAATAAAGTGGGAGGGAAAAGGAAGCTGGGAATTAATGTTTGATGTTTCCATTTATTTAACATTATCAGGTCTCCCCACTAGGTGCTCGGCCATGTGCAGCAGTAGAGGTACAGACAGCAGAAGACACCTGTCCTACCTGCAAGAGCTTAAGTCCATCTTCAGTGTAAAACTGAAGGAAGTGATCGTCTCACCTGGCAGTTGTCATGACACCAGCCTGGGAGAGAGGAAAAAGGCTCCACTAGTAGGTGACTAATGTAGAGCACAGAAATGAAAAGAAAGAAGGAAAAAAACACCAAATGATTCCTGGAAACCTTTTACTTTCATTAATAGTGGTGTTTTTGAGATACACTTCACACACCATTAAATTGGCCTCTTTAAAGCGTGCTGTTGTGGACTTCGTGTATTCACAGGACTGTGCGCCGTCACCTCTAATGATACAACTTTTTCTCACAACTAAGAAACCCACTGGACACTTCCCACGTTCCCACTCACCCCACCTAGAAATTCCCACTTCCTGTCTCTGCTTATTCCAGACTTTTCATGTAAACGGAATCACGTAACGTGCAGTTGTGTGTGCCTGACTTCTTTCACTTAGTGTGATGTTTTCCTGGCTCATCCACGTGGCAGCAGGTATCAGTACCGCAGGGGTCTTACTGACACATGGTGTTCCATTGCACGCGTCTACCACATTTTATTTATCCAGTCATTGATCAGACACCCGCGTCCTTTACACTTCTTGACTTATGAATAGTTAGTGGAAAGTGCCATGTGCAAGCTTCTGTGGACGTGTTTTTCTGCTCTTGTGAGCGTGAGATCGGCGCTGGAGCACAGGTGTCAGGTGGCGAGCAGAGTTCAGCAACAGACCACAGGAGAAAGTGAGAGAAGTCTGTTACCGTCGGGGCCTGCAGGAGACACAGCAGGCCTGCAGGAGAGGTCTGATCAGAGTGCAGACACAGAGGGGACCTCTGGGCCACAGGCCTTTGTTAGAGTCTGTGGGCAGAATGCTTTGGGGCTTTTAGGCTAAGTCCAGATTGGTCCATTCAAGCCAGCACAGCAGGATTTTGCTAAGTTTACATGTCCCCTCTGTCAGAGGCGCAGGGGGAAGGCGCACGGAAGGAGGGAGGATGTCACCAGGGCTATTGGAGTTACGTCAGGAACTTGCGTTTACCTGTGATTGCTATACTTCGGTGAAGGGCTAAGTCATCAGGCTCCTGCGAGTCACTTGGCCACACAGAATGGATGGTGAGGCAGCAAGAGCAGGCAGGAGCTCACCTCAGCTCTCCACATGTGGAATTTCTGGGTCGTGTGGAAATGTCTGCTTAACATTTTGAAGAACTGCCAAAGTGACTGCATGACAGCAAATATGAGGGTTCCACTTGTCCATATCCCTGGTGACTTGTTATGACCTCTGTGTCCTAGCCATCCTGTGTGTCAAGTAGTCTCTTCGTTTGGATTTGATTTGCATTTCCCTAGTGACTAGTGAGGTCAGCCTTTCATATGTGTCTTGGCCATTTCTGTGTCTTCTCTGGAGAAATGTCTCTTCGAATCCTTTGCCCATTATTCAGTTGGACATCATTATTGAGCTGTAGGGATATGTGTGTCTGGGTATATACACACAAACACGCACGCATGCACGCGCACACACGCACGCACATTCTGGTTTTAAGCCCTATAGATATGTGAATTTAAAATGTTTTTTTCCATTCTGTGAGTTGTCTTGTCACTGTTTTGATGATGCTGTTTGACACACAAAAGTTTTAAATTGTCAAGTCTATTGTTTCCTTATCTCATGTTTTTGGTAGGTTTTTTAAAAATATTGCCTAAATCAAAATCATGAAAATTTACTCCTGTGCTCATTGTGGGAGCTGTACAGTTTTAGCTATTTTATTTAGTCTATGAGTCATTTTGAGTTAATTTTTGTCTATGATGTGAGGTAGGTAGGAGCCCAGCTTCATTTCTGTCTGTGGATATTCACATAAGTTCAGCACCATTTGTTGAAAAGACTGTTCTTTTCCCTCAGAATTATCTTGGCACTATATTGAAAAACACTTTACCATAAATGTGAGAACTTATTTCTGGATGCTCAATTCTGTTCATAGTTTTATGTTTTTCTTAATGCCATAAGTATTTGTTGACTCTTGAAAAATGAGTGGCTGTTCTCCAGCCAGACAAAGACTGTGGTGCGCTGGCGGTGGGGAGCAGAGGGCATTCGAGATGACACGTGCAGCAGTGGACATGTGGAGGCTGGCGCCGTGACCGCTCTGCAGGATGGGGTGGGCTTTGGCTCGAGCAATATGTGGAGCACAGTGGGGTGGAGAGAAAGGTGTAGCTTATGAAGACTTTCACACATGACCACATCTGACTCTAGAAAGGCCTTCTTAGCAGCAGTGTGAAGAATGAACTGAAAAATTGAAAGGAAGGCAGAGACATCATTTCAGAAATTGTCTCGTCATGGCCAAACAGCTGATCAAGAGCCTGCAGTTAGACAGTCCCATGGAGCCAGAGAAGAGGACGCATGCACTGCTCAGAGGCTGGCGTGGGGAAGTCGGTCACAGGCCTTCACCACTTGGCAGAGTCAGGCTCAAATGAGGGACGTACAGATTTCTACTAAAGAGTGCTGCTTACAGAGCTAGAGAACACCAGAGGAGTACTGGACGGGCACAAGAAAGTCATTTCTACTGGGGACACGTTGAATATTCCGAGTCCTTTCTCTGTGTCAAATCTACACTGTTACTCATACAGTATTTCATTTAATGTATATGCGTCATGTCACTGACCCTGTAAGATGCCTCTGATTCCATTTTACAGAAGAGGAAAGTATGAGGACAAAATCACAACATCTGCTTCATTTACTGAATTATTAGTGGAACGTGTATTTGAACGGAGATCTTAGTTTTAAAATCTCTGTACCAATTTAAGGTAATTTTCAGAAATAAACCATATGTGTAAGCTCAACACAGGAAATATAGCCATTCTTTACTGCCTTCATTGCCCTCAACTGTGAAGACTTAATTTTCATCATCACATTTGTAAAGACACACAAAAATAAGTTGAAATAGGGTGCAGATTGGAAGAGAATTGTATTTCAATCATGTCTTATAGTAAAGATAAATTCAACTGATATTTATTAAATATCTATAGTGAGACATTTTGCAAAGCAGATTTCTTATAAATTTTCTGCCCTAATTCCCTGACACAAACCTCCCATGTAGAAAATTTTTTTGTTTTGTAAAGAAGTAACCTATTCTCAAAGGTGTTCTTGAGTTTTAAGCCAGTTCTTCTACTTTATTTGGTTTCTCATAATTATTCTCATAATTATGAGTTAGCCATTCATATCTTTGAGTGATCACAACCACTCTTTTAGGTGTTAATAATAGGGAGATAACAGGCATTCAAAACTGCTAATCTGACAGCAATGATCGGACCCTAGGGATGTCCCGTTCTGAAAAGGTTTCACTTTTGAGTCTTGGAGTACATGCTGAATGACAAAGCACATGCGAGATAGAAAGAAATACACCAGTGCATCCTGTAGAGTGTAAATTGCCTTATCATTGTTTTATCAAGTCTCTGATATCTAGGAAATAAATGTCTTCAGCGAACAGTAGACACTCAATAATATGTTTTGAATTTACTAAGTAACTGCCTTTGGGCTTGACTCGAATGAGCTTTTCAATACCTGTACACATTTTAATTAACACATTTCTGTCATAGTCCACTCTTTAAAATGTTTTTAAAATAATTATCTTTATTATAAATAACAAATTTCCTTTCTCAGCCATACACATAAGAAACAAGCACAGGTGTGAAGATATGTTTTATAGTCTGTGTTGTAAATATCATCCGTGACACCTGTGGTCATGCCCTTTGATGCATCTGTGTTTATTTAAGCATGACATCGTCTCTGAGTGCTAGCTTTTACCTTGTGATTACAATGCAAATGTGTGCACCACAGGATTTTAGATCGCTTTAAAGAATATCTGACTCATCCTATAAAAAGCCAGCATTATAATCCAGTATTGAAAATAAAATTAGTATCACACAGTGGACCACCTTGGGCCATAAAGCTGCCTCGCCACTTACGTATGCAGTCTATTTCTTGCCATTTCTTTTGCCAAACTAAGCTTACTATTGGACGATGTAAACATCATCTTTATTCTATTTTGTAATATCCTGTATACCTTCCCAAATTGGCCAGAAGAGCAAGTTCAAGTCTTCCACCACATCTAAGCTTGCAACAATGTGTTACAGATGAACGTCTCCAAATACTGTGGGCCGAGAGTTTGTGTGTTAGCCCAGCAATTTTATAGCATTACTGTAAAGCAGTGTCTTCGATTTCATATAATCATGCTTGGCACAGATAGTGGCTTTTATCCAGACCTATTTAATTTCACCTTTTAGGAATTATGTAAATATCATCTGTCTCTTTTCAAAATTTACCACTGCCGTGTTAAATTACTGACCTCATCTCTCATGGACCACACAACATATCAACCTTAGCATTTGTCTTTTTTCCACTTAACTCATGTGCGGAACACCTGAAGACCATTCTGAAAACTGACCGCTCGCTCTCTTGCCACATATCGCTTGCTAACTTCTGCAGAGACCTGGCTGGCTGCCGCAGTCACAGAAGTGCAGTATCTGTCAGAGGGCGTTCTAGCAGCGTGTTTATTTGTGGTAGTTATTGGGCATGACCAGAAGAAAGTAGAGCATCACAAAGAACTTCAGCAAAGCAGTTTAACACTTTCCTTTGTATTCTGTCCACTTCAATGAGCCAGCACTTGGTCTCTGAACTCAGGGAGGCCAGAGTGAGGTTCTGCTCTGCTGCTTCTAAGCTGTGCAGCCTTGGAGGGCATTCTCCTCCTGAGCCCCAGCTTCCTCTTTGCCACCGTGAGAGTGGTTGTGCCTGCAACACCGACATGTCATGAGGATGACATGAGAAAGCTCACACACAACTCTTAACCCATGCCTGCCTCACAGTATTTACCATATAGTACAGCTGTTAGCATGATACTGTCAGCAGCTGTTGGGTTTGGGGGTGGCTTTCTGGTGAAAATGTTCTGAATCGACACGATTGGGCCCCAAACAGAAGCAAAGCACCTGATTGCCATATGTCTGCTAACTGTGGACAGCTCCAATTTTTCCTTTAGAAAATCTATTTCTTGATTTTGTACTTTAAGTGTTTTCCCAAAATATTTGGGGGAAAAGAAACATAAAACAAAGTACCCTACCAGGGTAGGCTAACACACATGCAGCGTGGGTGCGCACTCACACAAACTCACAGTTGGCGATTCCTGGTCTGTATCACTTACTGCCTTTCTCACTCCTCTGCCTTGATAGGAATGTAGAAATCTCGATTTCTTGTTTAGAACACCAAAGTATGTTGAGTACACTGCTGTTTTGTCACTTAGGGCTACATTAAGTTCTCTAGTGAAGCTTTGCCTTTCAGTATTTTATGCCCTTGCAAAAAACACTCAGACCTGAATTGCAGATGAATAACGATACCATCCATAGAGATGACAAATTTTGATAACCTGATAAAATAGGCTATTGACATGAATCATATCTTTTGCATAACTCCGTTGATTAAAGTCCGTCACTGAGCAAGCGACACACACACACACACACACACACACACACACCCCTACCCCCCTCCACACACCCTCATATGGGATGGGAACATACCAAGGGAGTTAGAGAGTTGTCTGGCCTTTCTATGGTAATGAACAGTGTTTTTCACTGGTAACAATGTTTCAGAAAGTCTTATATCATCAGAAAATTCTAGTAACAGTGTCTGGGAAGCTATCGCTATAGCACATCTGTTGCCAGGTGGGAAAGTTTACCTTGTGTTGCAAAAGAAACGGGATGTACCCTAGGAAGAGCAAGTCTAGAGGGAGTCAGATGTGACAGCTGACGTTCATAGTTCATAGCCTTGCTTTTTTCCTAACAGCTGTCCATGGCCCTCATGATGTGCCACTGTCGGGGTTGCTGGTGCCTCCAGGACATACCAGGAGTTACACTCACAGACCTTTGAAACTGAATAGTGAACAGGATACAATGAGAGTCTCTAAGGTGAAGCCTGCCTCGTGTCTTCTCTCAGGGCCCCAGGGGTAATAGCTTTCTTAATCACTGTGCGAGCCTCTGCGCTTGTGTATTTGGCTAATAAAATATAATCTTCCATAGAGGTTGACTTTTGTTAGTTCATAGGTAAAGAATAAAACACGATTTTTGACATAAAATTATTTTAAGTGAGTATTTTCTACAACCCTCTGTACTTACACTGTGTTCCTTTGTTTCTCAAGAGTGGGTAGGAGTAGTCTTTCATCCAGGAAGAGTGAAGTCAGGGTGGTAGAACTGAGAAGAATTTCCAGATTAAGGCTTGGGAGCTTTGAGATCATTTGACAAAATTTTTGAATCCGAATTAAGTGTTTTCGTTTGCTTTTAATTTTTTTCTCAACATTTCATTTCCTTTTGGTAAATATAGCATTGAAGCTACTAATTTTTCTCTTGCTTTCAAGGCTATATTCATTTCTTCAGTAATGATACACTGTAATGCTGGCTCACTGTTTTATGACTGTAAAAGATAACTTGAGTATATGCGATTCTTAGTTTTCCACTAATTGACTCAGAGTTGCTGACCAAAAGTGTTGCTTTTTAAGTCAGATCATTATATTCATTAAAAAAAAAAAGACATTTTTCTAATTCAGTGCAAGAGGTTAGCATATGCCTGATCTGGAAACCTGACAAATACAGGAAAAAAAATGGAAAATTATAAACCAGTCTCACTGGTAATAAAATTGCTAAAATCTGAATAAATCTTGGAAAATTGAATGCAGTCCTGTAGCAAAAGAATACCATCCTGATTAAGTAATTGCCAACTATTGTTTTTTCTTCTACACAGTTTCTGCGCTAACTATAGTCCCACTGTAACGGCCTCTCCAAGTAGTGGTTCTTAAAGAAGGGAGCAAATAGAGGAGGATGTGGGTACTTTGGGGATAGGAATCTACTCTTTTATGTCAGTCCCCAAAAGGAGCCATTGTCCCATGAGCCTCATGTGGTCGACTTTGAATTGATCTTATTTTCATTTTCTGAATTGCCTAAATGCTTTGAAATATACATATTTCATTTATAATCCTAAAAAACAATCAGAAATGCTCAGAAAGAAAATAAAAAGCAAATAAACAAAATAACAGCAGAAAAAAAAACATGATAAATGTTCCCTCCTGGCCATGCAACAGTCTTTAAATCATGAAACCTGCCAAGTTGGACCGAAGTTTCCCCCTTGCCCATCAGTATTCCTGTCTGGACATAGGCATTCTTCCTTATCCAAGAACCTTCAAACTGCATTCAAGTTAGGACCATCTGTCCCCAAATTTAAACTGCTGACCAGGGTTCTCAAAAAAAAATTTTAAAGGTGAGATCCGATGTCTTAGTCTAAGACCAAATCAGACTGAGCCCATCGAGTCCCTGCCAGCATTAACCACCTAGTGAGCGTGCCCCAGGACTTGGAGGAGGTGGGCCAGGGTTAGAGTCATTTATACGTCGTCTTTACCGATCTGCACATCACTCTTAGGGTCTTCATTACAATGCGACGTACAGCCAAGGGTTTTAGAGTTAAAATCAATGCAAGTTGGAACTTCTCTCAAGCTATGAGAGCCTCTTTAAATCAAATTACTTTAAGTCAAGAACTAGTTACACAGAAATTCAATTGTATGACACTTAAAGACAGTTATATTGAGCATAGAAGTGTCTAATGTATATAACCGTATGTGTAGAAGTGTATCCTAGTATATAAGTGTGCTTCTGTGTGGTGGTCAGAATTGTGCGCCCGCTCCCATTCATATTTGTGTTAAAACCTCAGTCCTCGGCACTTCAGATTGGGACTAACTAATACCTTTCATGGGGCAGTTAGTTAAAATGAAGTCATTAGAGTGGGCCCCAATCCAGAAGGACTGATGTCCCTATAAGAAGAGGTCATTCATTTGACACAAACATACAGAGGAAAGACCACATGAAGACACAGGGAGAAGACGGCCATATGCATGCCTAAGAGAGGGGACTCGGGAAGTATCAGCCCCTGTGACCCTTTGATCTCAGACTTCCAGCCTGCACACAATGAGAAAATCAATTTCTGTAAATCACTCAGCTGTGGCACTTTGTTATGGCAGCCATAGCAAATTAATACTCTGGGGGGGGGGGGGCTGTGTATAGAAAGCGAGAGCAAGTGTGCATATAGTTACTCATATTGGCTAGAGTCATCCTTGCCACATAATACTTCACAGAATGTGGAAAGTTGAATATTCTCCCAAAGATTCTGCCAGGTCCTGGGGACTAGAGTCCCTGTCATGTCAGCCTACTACTTCTCCTGAATTAGTTCAATTCAGGTGTCATTTTACAATCTCCAACTTTTCTGGTGTTGGTGCCGGTCATGTGCTAACCTGGGGAGGAACACATGTCTTTCCATTAATTTCTGTCGAGAAAAAAAAGTAAAATGCTGACAGCCCAAAACAAAAATTCACTTTTATACAAAGTAATAGTGAGTGTGACAGACTTTACAGCCCACAAATTCAAAAACTTGAAATTGAACATTAGCTGTCTCTGCTCTAACGTGGTCTCAGCCATTTCCACAACTGAAGAACTTCCTGCCACGCGCTCATGTGTCTCTCCCCCTCGGCCGTCTTCCCCTATCCCCAGTTTGGCTACTTCAGCTCCTGTTCAGCTGCTCCCAAGTGGCTGATCAAAACCATTTTCTCGGACAAAGACAGCTCCCTCTGCACAGATTATATAGAGAGCCCGCTGTTGAAGGGCAGCACAGTGTTATCCCTGAAACGTTACACTTGGCCACACTACTGGAAAGAGTGAACTTAATTGTTCATTTTGCTTTTTTACCCTGATTCAAAGAGAATTATCAATACGAATCTTTCATCATCTTATATCAATACATTACTCTTCTATATGACCTGTAAATTGACTCAGATCTAAAACTTCTGTTAGATCTGTGGAAAATTAGTTCACTTTTTCAGTCTTACTGGAACTTTGCCCATACATAGGAACTCTAAACTTTATTTTGTCAACAGTCATCTCATGGCATCCAGCAAATAATTTGAAATATGATTTCAAGGTGAAGAGCTGGAAAACTAAGAAATCTTCTTTGCCACATTCTACAAGGAAAATAGGAAAGGAGGTTTTATTTTGCCTTATTCAAAAGACCTTCCATACAACTCATGTATGTTGATGCAAATTGCCTAGTTTAAAGAATATCAATGTACAGTTTATGGAAGAAAATGAAAAATTCTGGTTCAAAGTCACTTGTTAGCAAACAGGCAGCTACTGCCACCTGGGGGAGGTTCCGTATCTTTCGGTCAGAAAGCCCAGTGTGCTTGTCAGATGAATGAACCCAGTTCCTACTTCCTTGTCATACCTGCACAGGAAGGAACGTTCTGCCCATGAAGGCAGGTGCTCCAGGTGTCTCCAAGAGCCCTCCACACAGCAGTGCCCTCTTCACAGGCTTCACAGGCTACCGGAGCCCACCAGGAATGTAACCATAGGAAGGTTTCTGCATCTTGCACACTAAGAAACTACCATGGAAAGTACAAGTTATATGCTAAAAAAGTTTAAAAAATTAATTGTGGGCTTTCAGAAACAACTTAAAACCCCAGTTTTTAAGCAAGATATATTTGGTTTCAGGTTACAGTTAGTTTCCCTCTTACCTATGCTCTCATTAATTGCGATGGAATTGTATGTACTGATAGAATCATGCTTATGATGGCATTCATTAGGATGAGTCAATACATTTCAGTTTTATGGAAATAGCCGAGAGTTCTTGTCAAGGACTTCAAGGTGATGGCCTCACTGGGGTCGGTTACAGTGGACAGATCCTAAGATTGCTTTTGAGTGCTAATTTCTGTTTGATACTCACCAGTCTTGCATTTCTTTATGCTAGAGCTAAACTGTTACTATGAGCAACATCCAAAGCAAAAATTTAATCCCATAAATAGAAGTTTTAGGAAGTATCAGAGTTATTAGTCTGTCAGGTGAAAAAAAAATGTCAGTGCTAATTCGAGGAAGATAACGAACTACTTGCTGAGAATGTCCTGGTCATAGATTAACTAAATACAGTGCATGCAGTGCCAGTCTCGGAGTGGTACAGGGCTGCTGCCTGAGGGTGAAGTTCACCCCAAGATCAGTGGCACCAGCTGGGCCAGTCTGTGGAGCAGCGCTCTCAACACTAGGAAAAGGTACGTGACCCATAATTCATTTTTTAATCACATCTGAATCAGAAATAAGATGAAATATGATTTACTAAATTGCAGCCAACATAGCTGAAAGATCTGGCTGAGCTGGGGTCACCTGGAGGGACCCTCAAAACAAGTGAGGTTGAATGGGGGTGTGTAGTCCTTTCAAGGCATTCATGCATCCAGGCGCAGAATGGGGTGAGGGCATCAGGGCAAGGAAGGCTGGGGAGACGTAAAACTTCAGAATACAAGTGATAAGCAAAATTTAAATGTGCAGTGTACACGTCCTTCTTTCTGAATCAGCAGATGGGGCACACTTGGAATGGCCCAGTAGCACTGCCTGGTCAATCCAGTAGAAACCATCAGTGGCCTTCAAGTGCCCTGCACGGGAGAATGACTGCCATGGACAGGGGTTGTGACGGGTACAGACCCTCCCACACCCTTCATCCTGAGAGGCACAGTGTGCTGGATGGTCTTTCTTTCTTTAAGAGCCAACACTTTGCAGTGGGGGACCGTGGAGATGTCTTACTAGTTATTTCCTAAGAGAAACGTTCAGTCATTTTCATCAGAATGTTGCTGATTATCACACAGTTTTTGGTGGACAGAAATAGACACTTCCTTTAACATGCTTCCAAGTGTCATGGGGAGAAGGATTCAGGAAGTCAGGAAAGATGATAGTTTGCAGATGCCACTGTGTATTCAGGGTGTGGGGAGGTGGGAAGGCAGGGTGCTTAAAAATTCAGGACTGTCCTTCTACTGCTCTCTTCCTCCTTTCCTCCCAACTGGGAATAATTTTCAGAAACCACTGCCATCTTGTTCCTGAGCTCAGGAACCCCAGCATCCGTTTCTCAGCCCGCTGATGTTTTCTTCCCAAGCATGCTGGCCTTCTCTTCCTGTAACCTGGCATCGTCTTTCACTCATTTTCTTGCATCTGCTTCCTCCTCGCTTCCTTCTCTGTGTTTGCCGTCTCTCTCCTCTTTCACTGCAGACTGTGCTAGTGTTATCCACTCTTCCTCTCACCCTGGATTCAGTCTTCTGGGTTTCAGTCACTGTGGGGTAGGAGAGCAAGTCAGTGGCAACACACAGAGAACTCTACCGGGGAAGAGGCGCGGTGGGTGCACGTGGCAGCCTGACGGCCGTGCCTCTCTCCACCCACAGCCATGACAGACTCCAGCAAGATGGTGATCAGCGTGGCCCTCTTTGGCATGACGCAGAGCGGGAAAAGCTCCTCTGGCAACATGCTTCTAGGAAGCACCGACTTCCACAGCAGGTTTGCTCCAGGTTCTGTGACCAGAGACTGCAGCCTGGGCCGCAGCTGCCATCTGCATAGCTTCCTGCGTCGAGGAGGACGGGAGCTGTCTGTGCAGGTCCGGGTGCTGGACACCCCGGGGCTCCCTCACAGCAGGCTGAGCGAGAGCCAGGTGAAGCAGAAGGTTGGGGAAGCCCTGGCGCAGCACTTTGGCCGAGAGGGCCTGCACCTCGCGCTGCTGGTGCAGAGAGCGGACGTGCCTTTCTGTGGCCGGGAAGCGTCCTCCCTGGTCCAGATGATACAGGTAACACAGAGGCAGTCGCACTAGTGCCAGGACAGTCGTTCTTAAAGTTCCTTCAGAGGAATTCAGCCAGTCGTTCTACAGCCAGGTTGCAGAAAGGAAAACAGATGCTGAAGCCTCACAAACCCCAGAACTGGAAACCTGAGTAGAGGTGGCGGTGTCGTCCCTAGACTATGGGCCGAGCATTAAAAATGCAGATGCATCCAAGTTCTCCTGAATCTGAACCTGTAGGTCTGCTTTTTCACAAACTTTCCAGATATTTCTTAAAAGAGCCCAGTCTCAGATCTGGATACTGCTGTGAGTCCACTCAGCACTGAGGCGCACGCACTCCTCAGGCTCTGACCCACGCTGTTGTTCCACGGGTGGTTCTGAGCCTCTAAGTTGGAGGCTTATTCAGCCAGCCTAGCAGGGGAGCTGGGAAGGAGAGAGGAGGTGGAATGGCCACACCCAGGAGCTGGAAGGAGGGACCTGCATAGAGTGTAAACCACAGGTGAGCAACGCCCAGTGAGCCACGGCCAGCTGTCCCTGGACACTGCGCACGGGGCCACTCAGATGTCACTGCCGGTCTGGACTGGTGTTACCCGGAGTCAGTGAGCTCAGGGCACCCCCTCCTCTTAGAAGCGCCACAGGTAAACTGCATGGAGAAGCAGAGAAGAGACTTCCCCTCAAGCAGTGAGTCTACACAAATGCTAAATTCTCTGTGGCCTGTCTGATCATTCTCATATAGGATCTGTTGCACTTACCAAGCCAGTATACTTTGCTTTAGAGAAGATTTTTAAGTCTTGAAAAGTAAAGACCTAAGATTTTCTGAGTGACAGACACACATTTCGGTTTTCAGTAACTGTGCATGTTTTTAAAAATGAAAAAAAAAAAAAAAAAAAAAAGCCATATGTGTAATCACAAGAAACTAGCGGAAAAAATTAGGGTGACAAGAGTATAAAAAATAATCCTCATCATCCAACTCCTGAAAAATCAAGGACATGTTGTACAAAAGCAAAGAAGAGAACATGATTGCAATTAAGAAACCATGTGAAATCTAAAAAAACCCATAAACTTCCCCAAACTGTGAAGCCTGCATTTTAAATAATAGCTCTGGTAGAAATCAAGTGGGCGAAACCTGCACCCATTCTACCAGTGTCATTTTTAAGCTGCTTTTTAAAATTCATGCAAAGCGATTAAAAATTTCGCTGAAGCTGTAGATGAAAGTAATTCATAAATTCAGTAAACACATATTTCTCAAAACTTAACCTCTCTTCATATGTCTCCATATTTTCTCTAGACTGAACTAAACGGGATACTTTAAAAGATTTATGTCTTGAAAGTAGAGTTTTCCAGTTTTAGGACCTAGAGCAATATTGTAATCCCGTTTTTGTTTTTATGAGTGAATTCGATTCATACATGTCTCTGTTTTCTTAAATGCTATCTCTCACTGCCTTTTCCTCTGATAGCTGCCTTCCGTAAGTCAGTGTCCAATTCAGGAGTTGAAGCAGAGAGGAGACGTGCCAGGACAAAGCTCAGACCCAAAATGTTTCTTCTCCACACTAAGTTACTTCTCTCCCAGGAGAACCCAGCAGCCAAGACACAGTGACTCTCAGAGGGGCTGTCCCCGGGAGGCACTGCAGTTTGGTGCCAGAATTCCACCTGCAACTTGGGTGAAGCCTGGCCCTCCAGGACGGATGTATGATCTTCCCGAAGGTGCCTCAGATGCTGGTGGCAGACAGCTGGTGTGCTCACAGATTGGGAGCAGCTGCAGAATGTTTGAATATTCAACAGGACCAGCAGCTGTGAGGAAGGGGCATTTGCTGTGAAGGTCCTCTGGTTCCAGGCACAACCGGATTCCTCCTTCCTGGGTCATGCAGAGTGGGGAGGAACATCTGCCTTCTCCCTTTCCTTCCCCCTTCGGGGGCCCTGAAGCCTGTCATGAAGAGTCTGCAAGGCCAGGCCCAGAGAAGGATCTGCTCTTTGCTGTAGCCATTTCTCCTAAGCCCCTCTCACCGTGTGCTGAGACTGCACAGGGGACAGACAGAGGTTGCCAGCACTGACCATTGAAGCATTTCCCTGAGTGATTCCTTCTTCTGGGTGTTAGGTCTTCGTTAAAGCAGAGTGGTGATGTCTGTGAGTCAGGGGCCCCAAATTGGAAAATGAAGGGATTGATTCAGCTGTCTATCTCAGTATCATTTGAATGTTTACAGATTCATAGAAATCAGAACAGAGAGAATGAAGTTACCACAGTACCAGTATGCAGCCCCATCATACCAGGAGCACGAGCCTACCTCCCTGCCAGCATGGCATCAGGACTGTCACTGCGCACAGTCCAGCCTCAAGCGTGCACTTGTTATGACTGGCGGCTGCTGTTGGTGCTATAATGACAGGCCCACAAAGGGTGCAGAAGGCTCAGTGTGGCACCCAGGAATACTGACGGGTGCTGGGCCCAGCTGTCCCAATTTAGGTGCCATGTAACTCTTGTCGCAACTCTAGCTATATGACTCTAAATGATATTAAGACCTTTTGACTTCAGTTCCTCACTTATAAAGTGGGGATGATTTTACCTAAATTTGAGTTGTGAGGACTGGATTTTGAAAAATGTAATGTACTAGGAATTTTACTTGACTTATAGATATTCACAGAAAATGGTAACTTAATTGTGTTTACTATTGTTCTTTTTATTATTATCCCAGAGTGTGGTAGTGTCTCCTCCACGAACTGCTAGGTAAGAGTAGCCTCATATAGACAAGAGAGCATGAGTTCTGCACTAAGTAACACTGCTGTTCAGGTTCCTACTTAGCGTCTTCCTTGCTTTGTGACCCTGTACACTTTAATCTCTTCATTTGGAAATTGGGAAAATAACAGTGTCTGCTTTACAGAGTGACTTTGGTGACTCGTATCATGCAAATATCACCATGAATTAATTCAGACCCAGGCAGACAGCAAGCACACAGTGACTGCCAGCTGTTACGTGTCTTTTCCTAAAATTAGGACACAGCATTTGTACCCTCTTTGAGATTATCTTGATAGCCTTCAGAAGAAAGTAAGAGCGAAAGCAAACTATATGCCATGATTTATAACTATAAGAACTTTCTTATTATTTAGAAAAATCTCTGGCAAGAAAATTCACTGTTTTGGAAGGGTAAACCAGAGAAGCCAGTGCTGTGGGCAGGACCCAGCCTGGCATCAGGGCACCTCTGTTCCAGGCCAGACCTGCCAACACTCAGCTCTGTGGTCTCAGCCAAGCCATTTAACGTCCTGAAGCCTCAGTATCCTCACCTGTAAAATAAGACAGTTTGGAAAGATAATGTCTAAGTTGAATATTCTCTGAATCTGCTCTGATGAGGCCTTGTCATTCAGCTGTGGCTCTCTGAGAAGGACAGGTGTGCCTTCAGTGGGATGGGCGTGAGGGAGCAGCATGAAATGTGAAGAATGGTCCATATTGTCTTCCTGTGCCGTGAAGTTTTTTCTCGGTTGATGTAATAGTTGGCTTTTGAAAAAGTTTCCCCCTAAAAAGTCCAGCTGCTATGATTTCATCAACCACAAACAAATGGGGCAGGGCTGGTGAGGTCCTGGGAAAATGAACATAATTCCTGGAAAACAAAGCTTATATCCTAACTGGTTGTCCCAGAAGGACTCGATGGACTCAAACCGTTAGCATCTGAAACCAAACAATTCACAATTGATGGTAGAATTTCCATCTAGCTTAACGCTGTATTTAAATGACTAACACAGACAGCTTGCGTTCACTTACTTGCTCTTGGACTTCTGTGCGCGGTGTCAGTCAGCTGTCATTGTTCTTTCTCTCGGCCCTCAGACGACACGCGTGGCCGCCGACGCCATGGCTTGCGGCAGACGACACTGCTCTCACATATGCGGCTATTTTTCTGGCCAGAACTCAAGATTATAAGCTGCATCAGCCATTCTGTTCCATTGTTGGCAGGAATTCAGATGTGCAGTTTCCCTCACACTTTAAGACATGAGCATCCGCTCATAAATGATTATCAACATACAAAAACTTCCCCGTGACTGAGCGCACGGACTCGTGAGCAGCATCGAGGTTATAGATCTATTCTCCTTAGGTGCTTTATCTCATCTTCCCTGAATATTATGGTTTAAAATACAGGCAGTGTCTGGTGGAGGCAGAGAGAAAGCACATTAATGCCACAGTACAGAAAGGCTGAACTTCAGATGTGCAATGACAGCTGTACCATTAATATTCTAACATAGAGCTGAGGAGAGGACCTATTGAGACAAGCAATTCAGTTAGCATGATTTTGTTTTTTTTTTTACCGTGATGCTTTAATTGTATTTAATGACAAATACCCATCAGCCAGTACCTAGCGGGCAGGTCTGGGGACAGCACTCGGGAGGTTAAGAGAAGTTGGTATCTGTTAACATGTATTAAACATTTCAATATCATGTCAGTCAGTATAAGCACACCGACCGTGTACTGGGTGAATCAGGTCTGGCTCTAATTTGAAGAAACTTCCAAAGATAAGAGTGAGGAAGGACCACTGATTTTACTTGCATTGAAATGAAGCCCCAGTACTCTGCAGCCCTCAGCAGTGCTCATCACTGTCGTTACTTGCTGTCTCGACTGCCCCATGGTTCCCTTGTTCATTCATATTCTTCCCCTCCTGTTCACAGACCAGACACTTCCCCTTCCCTTTGCCCCACTTCTCATCTCTGGCTGTAGAAAATGTGCATCGCGGCTTCAAGATCAGTATATTAGGGAATCATTATTTCAACAGAAAGATTTTAAATTTTACAAGATTTTTTTTTAAAGGAAAGGTGCTGGCAGAAATGAAGGTGAGTAGGCAGACATGCAATAAGAGTACAGGAAGAAGCTTTTTTTTTTATTTAGCTGTTATCTTGCTTCCTCGCCCCACCCCTGTCTGCGCACAGGACACGAACCCGGTACCCTAGGAGGTATGTCCGTCACGCCAGCCGGAAGTGCAGACCTAACGCTGCTGCACCAGGGCGCCCGAAAGAATCTGTAAAGAAGTTGTAAAATGCAAATCAGCAAAATTTTAATTACCCCAGTTTTTAAAGAAATTACCTCATGTGTCAAGCTAGGCATGAGGGATCATAAAGTAATTCCTCTTTTTGTTTTTTTTTTTTGAGGAATGTCTGTAATGTTTTTCATAGGGGCTGCTCCAGTTTTCATTCCCACCAGCAGTGTGTGAGGGTTTCTTTTTTCCACACCCTCACTGACACTCATTGTTTCTTGTATTTTTGATGTAGACCCTTCTCACAGGTGTGAGATGATAGCTCATTGTGGTTTTGATTTAATAATAATCACTAATAAGACAAGATGGTAAGCATTTTTTCATGTGCCTGTTGGCCATCTGTATGTCTTCTTTGGAGACGTGTCTTCAAATCATCTGTTTATTTTTTTATTGGGTTGTTTGGGTTTTTTATGTTGAGTTGTATGAGTTTTTTATATGTTTTAGATATTAACCCCTTGTCAGATAGTAGTGAGCGGTACTAGAACTTTGGTGGGGTGGGATGGTAGGTGATTCATGAGGTACAAAGCTATACACCTGAAATTAAATGGCATTGTAAACCATTCATACCTCGATTCAAAAAATAAATCCTTAATGCTCCTATTTGAGATGATAGTGAGCATCTAAATTCCAAATTGATCCAGCAGATATTTATTGAGAGTCTGCATCATTCTAGAAGTTTTAATTAATGTAGAAAGACACACCTTGTCCTCAAAGAGTTCATGGTCAAGTTGTGGAGAAGGATGTATAAATAAATAGCTTTGATCAGAGCCAGGTTCTATCAGAAACCATGACCTTGAGATGTTTTGAATTATAAATGTTTTGTTCCACATTTCCTTTGTTTTCATGTCAGCTTTATGTCTTCTGAGTCCTCCTCCTTACCCCATCTTTCTTTCCTTCTCTGTTTCCCTGCGTCTCTCTCTGTTTCTCTGTGTCTCTTCTCTAACGGTTCCCTCTTCTTCCTCCCAGCCTCTCTTCCTCTCTCTCCACCTCCCTCATTCATTACATTCTTTTCTTTTTCTTTTTTCTTTCTTTAGTTTGTTTTTTGATATTAGAAATACAAATCATATAGTTGTTATATACCTTGAAGATAGTTTTACAAACCATTTGTTCAAGATTTTTAAACCAGTTCATCGAATGCCTCTCTCTAGGCTTGCACCCACCCTCCCTGTAATGAATTTCTCCAGTTGTAGTAGAAATGGCAGCAGTGTCCCCGTGAGGCATCGGGTTGCGCTTCCAAAGGGTGATGTGTGGCGTAGACTCACACAGTAGGTGACGCGTTAGTCGTCTCCCCTCTTCTGATCGCTACAGGTGCTGAAGATTTCTTACGAGGTTTATTCCTAAGCATGCTTTATTTTTCTTGCTATTATAAACGTGGAGAAGCTTTGGAAATATTTTAGTAATGGGGGTGTTTAGAATGAGGAAATATTATTTTCCTGTCACATTGCCATGACTTCATTTAACAGGATATTAAAGGAGTTAAATGGTTATTTCTACATGCCTTTCATATTGCGTAAACCATTTTCCACATGCTGTTACTTCTGATTTATATCAGCTTATTTTCACTAATCAAAAAAGAATTTATTACATAACCAATTTCCACATCTTACTAAACAAAGGCACACCAGTCTTCAGTGTTTTTCAACAACATTAGAGGAAGTCATCCGATAAATTGGGTTTGATTCTAGGCATGTGAAGAGGATACGAATCACAGTAACATTTTGTAGTTATTCCAAATCACCAAATGTATTTTGATCTTAGCTTTTCCATTACATGTCCTCTGATTAATCAATAGACTGTAACCAGATTATGTAATTATTTAAGTCTTTAAAAGATATTCTTCGTGATGATAGTATAACATTCCTACAAAAAGAAAGAAAGGATGGGACAGTTTCATCAGCCAGAATTCTTCGACTTAATGGAATTCAGTGGTTCAAACAGATTTAGGTGGACAGGCAGATATAAATGATGACCAGATGTTGTAAGTGTAATTGCATCATATGCAGCATTGATAAACAGTTATGAAGTTGTGTAGACATACAACAATAAAATGATATGGAAAACTAAAGCCTTTTTTTAAGAAAGCCCACCGTCTCCCCCCATTTGCCCCCTTCACTTCCTGTGGCACATACCAGCTTTTAGAAACACAGTGACACACATATCTGTTGACTGTCTATGTTGGACCATAATAACTCTTTCGCTTGTTTTTAAGAAATACTGTCCAAGGCCAGTAGTCATTTAACCGCGTCTCTCTTTCAGGAACTTCTGGGACATGCTTGGAAGAGTTACACTGCTGTTCTTTTCACCCATGCCGAAAAGCTGGAAGAGGCTGGGCTCAGTGAAGATGCCTACTTACGTGAGGCCCCCGACGCCCTGTTGAGCCTGCTAAATGCTGTTCAGTGCAGATTCGTTTTCCAGTGTAGAAGAGGAGACTTACCTGGTGAACAAAGAATACAGATTTTAAATAGACTCATGGAATTTATAAAGGAAAACAGTTACCAAGTTCTTACCTTTGAATAAAATGTAGGTGAAAGAAACGGCCGGTGAGTTCTGGAGTCAGTCAGTAGGTCCGCAGTGTCCCCGGCAGGGTCCCATGTGCTGCCCCGAATGCAGCTGGTGTCCCCTCTGGAAAACCAGCAGTTCAGAGTCGAAAGGGTTCAGAACATCCAGTGCAAATCCAGTGATAGAGCAGCGCAACGCACCTGCATCCATGTGTGCACGAGAAGACTTGGAGGGCCTAGAATGTGCATGGCAGATAACAGTACTGCAGTGCTCTTGAGAGTAGCCAAAACCTGGGGACTGTCCACATGGCCTTTTCTTCTTCTTCTTTTTTTTTTTTTTTTTTTTTTTTTAATGAAAGGTGCAGGCAGGAAGAGCGAGAAGGAAGAAACACTTTTATTTTAGTTGCTCATCTTGGTTATCCCCCCCACACCCTCCCGGTCCCGGGATGCAAACTGGGATTTTTGTTGCAAGCAGACTGCTCCATTGAAGGCAGTGGACCCAACCACTACGCCACCAGGACATACCGCATCCAAATGTCTGTTGACAATAGATAAGCAAATTGTGGGGTATTCACATGATAGAACATTCCAAACAGTGAGAATGCGCAAACTACAACTGTGTGTATAGCAATACCAGAGAACTGGAAGAAAGAAGTCAGACAAAAGAATCTGCAATGATTCCATCTGAATAAAATTCAAACTTTTTTTTTTTGCGATCTAAACTGCTCTCGTGCTAGAGGTGTGGGAAGTCGGGGGTGCGGGGCAGGCGGGTGTGCCTTTGGGAAGGGGCCTGAGAGGGAGAAAGTCTGCCTATGGCAACTTCTGAGATGATGGTAACGTTTGTAGAGCAGGAATGTTCTGCTTCTGATCTGGAGGCTGTTTCCACAGGGTCCTCGTTCACTGTGACAATTCAACAGCCAATGCTTCTGATCTGTGAATAGTTTCGTATGTATGTCACGTTTAAGAAACAGTTCAAACAAAGAAGTTCTCGTTCCTGTTTTTAAAGCTATGGACTCTACTGTGTCTGTGATACCAGACGAGAAAAGTGTGTCCCTGGGCAGGCCTGCCGCAGGCGTGTGAGGTCCACGCACAATCCCTGTGAGGAGGAGGCCGTCCACCAGCTGCAGCGCTCAGGTGCCACGTCCACCAGCTGCAGCGCTCAGGTGCCACTGCCACACGACCTGGGCTTCATGCTGTGACTTGGAAACGCAGTTACTGCCCAGGCCAGTCCCGCATCAGGAGCAGTATATCAGTCCCGGTAACCAAATTCCAACACAGCCCTGCCTGAGGAGGCTTCCTCTCCCTGGGAAGGGGGTTCACCCTGTTTGGCAGAGCTGCAGAAAGCGCCCAAAGGCAGAATGGACTGAAGGAAGTGGCTCCAGTCAGCCATAACAGCCAGCGCCGCCACCAGGTGGCAGCTGGACCCCTCCTGCTGGACAGTGCAGGAGCCCTAGCAGGTATGAGTTTTTCCGCAAAGATAGCCCAATTTATCCACTGCTTGTTTGCATGCAGTTAATTTCTAAGTTGTTCTTTCTTTCTTACTGTGAAATATACTGCTTTTTTTTTTTTTTTGCCCCCATTTTCAGGATTACAGCTGATGATTATTCTCCCAGAGTATTTTTCAAGAGCTACCTAATACTTAATATTACCTGAACCCTGGCACAAACAGTATTAGAAAACCTATCACCAAAATGTGTAAAATATTTGAGAGCAGAATACAAATTCCAATGTAAAACATGTTGCTACGTCCCTGTGTGGCCCTTCTCCGACTGTCCTCGGTCCAGGTCTGCAGTGGCCGTCTCAGAGGTGAGTCCGAGTTGGGAGCGCAGTAGGAGTGGACACTTCCCCAGGGACTGGTGGCTTTGTGACAAAGACCGGAGGCTGATCTGTTGAAACTGAGTGAATGGTAAAGAGGAGAGTGGGAAACTCAGGTTTCAAGTCCTCTTCTAGGACACACATGCTTGGCTTCAGGAAAGACGTGCTGTGCAGAAATGAAGACCCCAGACCTCAGAGGCTGGCGGCTGCAAGCAACTTGTAGGGAATGATCCCCTGAGGAAACCGAGATTTCTCCCCTAAGTTACTCATTTTCAGATTTGCATGTTTTCTTACATAAATCCCTAAATGTGATGTCGCAGATTTGACTTTCTTTTAGTAGTCTTTGATTTTTCCTGTTTTGATTCACCTTTATCTCTCTCCTCCTGTCTCCTCTTCACAAAAATGAGGCCATTCCAGAGAGCTCGTGTCAAACAATGTGGTGTCCTCTGCTCACGCGCAGAATCACACGGCAGAGTCCATCCAGACGTAAAAACATACATGGCTTTTGTCTTTTAAAAAACTTCTTCATGTTGTATTCTCAATCGCATCTTTCCATTTTCACTTACCACCTCAGATAAATTCTTCCAAATCTCAATGTAGCTTAATCGCACCCCTTTTAAAGGCTGACCGACAGTTCATCATGTCTGTGCAGTAAGTTATGCAAGTCCCATCTCTGTGCGCCCCACCACCTGCCACGCGCAGCCAGGCTCCCACAGCTACTCTTACACATACGTCATGTAATACTTCTGTGAAGTATATTCTCAAGAATGGGATTTCTGGGTTGAAGTATATATACCCTTTAATTTTAATGTTGCTTACCCAATTTCATTCAAATATATCGTAACAAAGTTTGATGTTTGAGTACCTATTTACTATATTCTTGTCACCTACCGGTATCACCTTAAACACCTGTTGGAAACACCCATTTGACAAATGAATCATTTCTCTCTTAATTTGACCTTAATTTGCATTTCCCAGACAACTGCTGACTTGAAACACACTTATAAGTATCCTAGTCATTCGCATTTATCTTCTATGAATTACTTCTTCACATTCTCTCTTTTTCGTGTATTATTTTTCTACTGAATTGCTTCTCAGAGTCTTTGCTAGACCAGATTTTATCGGACTCCTGAACCTTCCGCTGTCATCCTTGCCCTACTTGTAAAATCTAGGTCTAGTGAGACCCCTGCTAAGTCACTTTAACTGGACACCTAAGCATCTGGGCTGGTCCTCGCCCTCAGCGCAGTCCGAAGTGCTGTCTGACCACTGCCGGTCTCAGAAGGGTCCTTGTAGGTCGCTTTCGCCAGACTCCTCCTGAGCCCCGCTGCGTTCCCTCGGTCATCCTCTACCCCGGCCCCACGCTGCTGCTGCCTCCGTATATTCTTAGGTTCCCAAACTGTGTTTGAGGTGGAGCTCAACCTCCACTTCCCCCGTAAAACCCACTGCAGGGCTCCCTGGAGCTATAGGGATGGTCCTGAATAAAATCTTCTCACCGCCTTCAACAAGGATTGATATTTTTTCTGTAAAACTCCCTGCTTGGAAAATTGGAAGAGTTCTGTGTCTGCTAGAGATGTGAGCCCTGTGTCTGCCATTCATGTTGCTCCCCCATCCTGTCCTTGATCCTTTCATTGTGTTTGTGACACTCTCACAAAGTAAGCTGCTGAGTTTTCTTGATCCTGTGTTTAGATGCACATGATACAAAATAATTTTCATTTCATTTCCTTTCAGATGGGTAATTGTATTTATTCTGTTTATTAAATAACATCCTTTCCCATTGAAGAAAGGTCACTAGACTCAGCTAGGGAGGCAGGCAGATACTCAGAGAGATTCTGCCTTCTTCTCTTTCTGGATCTGTCCTGGATCCTTAATTCTTGCCACTATTTTATTTATATTACTGTCAGTACCAGAATGATTTCATTAACGTGGTTTTATATCATTCTTTGATATCTAAGAGGACAAGTTCCCGAGTTCCCTTTTGCTTTTTGTGGGGCTTTCTCTTCAAAATAGTTTCTGAGTACTGTCAGGGATTTGTTCATATGTATTTCTGGGTTAGTTTTTGAAATAATTTGAAAAAAAATTTGTGTTTATGACAAATGGCATTTTGAGTTATTAAATCCTTACATGTACACATACAAGATGCTTCTTCACTTATTTATTTGATATTAATGTATTTTTTTTAGTTTTTAATTTTCCTCACTTTTGCTGTCTAATAATAGTGCAGTTCAGTTTTTCTCCTTGATAATCTGTACGTTCTACTCTGATTCATACCCACTAAGGATTATTTCCTTGTCCCTGAATTCAGAATCCACTACATCCTTCTTTACCTCCATTTTATAACCACGTAACGACTACCATGTTTTGCCATATATTTTGCCACTCCCGTGTATAATATATTTTTGGTCCAAATTGTGAGGGGGAAAAATCTTTTGCTTTTAATTTTTTAATTCAAATTTTTATTTGTTTGTATTTAGGAACTTGTTTTTTGTATTATAAAGGAGTTTTAGCATTTATTTTTTAACATATGATGGTACAAGAAATTTCATGTAACATATAATTACAAATCACAAGGATAGATACAATTTGCTTCCACACTCTAATGCCACTCTCTGCGGGAGGAGGGCCAGATCACAAAGTCGGCGTCACCTGTCTTACCAGGTCAGAGTCACTCCCTTTGCGGACAGCAATATGTCACTCTTTGTTTCATTTCGTTGAACTGTTGGCCGCAATTGCTTTTGTTGTAAGTTCGTCGCAAGTTCAGCAAAACAGATGATCATATTTCCAAGGTATTATTTTGCATACAGGCTTCATTATAGATTTCTAGAGTTATACTTTTAACTCATAAGCAGAAATAAAAAAATTAAACCCATTTACATAGCTATGAATTAATACTACCCCTGTATAATGTGCATCTTTATTTTTTTTCTCACAAATTGGGGTAAAAATATGCATTGTACACAGCAAAATGCAGTATTTCCCTAATCAAGAACTTTCCCTGAGTCGTCCCCTCAACTAAGCAGTAAGACATTTGGAACACTTTTGCTTCTTCCCTCCTTCCCCCGTCCTCTCCAGGGAAAAGGGCTTTGGAATACTTTTCTTATCCCCACGTTACCAGATTTTGCAGAGACAGCTAATTATCTAACTCGAGATATCCCCTCCTGTTTTCGTTTCCTGTCCTGCCGTTTCCGTTGCACATTCCTTGGTGTAATCAGAGGGTCCATTCCTCACCAGTTATTCTCCTCTTTCTCCCCATCTTTCTGCTTTGCTTTTCTAGTGTGAAATCTAGCACAGTATTCCAGGGGCACTAAGTTCTGGATACTTTACCATACACCAGTATGTACCAGCCATCCTGACGCCCTGTGACACCAGACAGCGCTGCGGGTGACTCGTGGGTGGCCGAGGGAGTGGCTGCATGCGAGGCATGCCAAGGCGACACGGAAGCACCTTGTGCTGTGTGCCAGCTGAAGCTGGGGTGTTAGGCTGCTTCTGGATGACAGAGATGTGTAGTCACTGGATAAACTTAACATGACTACAGATAATTACAACTTGCAACGAAAGACCCATATGGCCAGAATTAGCTCTTGGAAACATAAACAATGTCCAGAAAGTTCCCCTTTGGCAACCTGCCACCACCTGTCCTATAGACGCCATCATCAGCAATTCTTCCTCATACCTTTCCGGATGCCCCGTCTGCGTGCTATTTTCATCTAGAATTAGAAAAAACTATAGTAAATTTATCATTAAAGTGTTTTGAACATTTTAGAGGATTAGAGGCCTGTAAACCTGGTATTTCCGTGTAGCTGAGGTTGGACTCTCATCAGCAACGCCATGTTGGATCATTAGTGAGTCGCCCTAAAACTCAGCCTTAATTGGTTTATTGTTCTGTATACATCATCTCAGTGAGCATTTCAGACCTTTCTTTAGTAATGTTCCTCTGTACTCTGCATGATTCAGAGTATAAAGAATAAAGAATTTGCTTACATTTTCTTTTCATTTTCAGAGATAGCACCATTCTCTTAATAAGGCTAACATTTTTAATTAGTGGCATTACTATTTCCCTGATTTTCATTCAAACTTTCTTCAAAAAATGAGTCTCATAAAATACATAGAAGAAATCAAAGGTGATATATTCCACAGCATCAGCTTTAGAGCTGTCTTTGGTGATTCAGCTCCAGTGGTAAGGAAAACAAACAAGTGGGACTACATCAAACTTAAAAAAAACAAAAAACAAACAAACAAAAAAACTTCTGCACAGTGCAAGAAACTATCATCAAAATGAAAAGACTATCAAATGGGAGGAGATCTTTGCCTATCAGATAACTGATGAGGTTAATATTCAAGATATATAAAAATGTATTTTTTAAAATCTCATACAATTCAGCAAAACAATCACAAAATGGATAGGAGATCTGGACACTTCTCCAAAGAAAATATACAGATGGTAACAGATCCATGAAATTTGTTCATCATCACTAATTATTAGGAAACTGCAAATTAAAGCCGCAGTGAGGTAACACCTCACCTGAAAATGGTCTGTAGCAAAAAGACAAGAAATAATGGGTAAGCAGGGGTGTTGAGTAGAAGGGAACCCTGCATACTGTTGGTGGGAATGTAAATTGGTGCTGCCGCTTTGGGAAACCATGTGGAGATTTAAATTAAAAATAGAAGTGCCATGTGATCTAACGGTTCCACTTCTAGGCATCTGTCCAGAAGCTAAACTACTCATTGCAACATATCTTGTAGCCAAGAGATGGAACAAATGAGTGGATAAAGAAGATGTGGTATGTGCACAATGAACTACTACTCAGCTATTTTAAAAAGATAAAATGTTGCCATTTGTGACAATAGTAAGGAACTGGAGAAGATTATGCTCAGTGAAGTAAGTCAGAAGGAGAAACAATGATCTGCTCCTGTGAGGACTATAAAGCAACAAAAGCAAAGGAATACAACAAAATATAAAAACTACCCATGCTATATTCTAATAACAGCTGAAGTTAACAGAGGAATGGGATGGGGCGGGGGGTGGGGAGCAAAGGGTAGGGCAGGTCCACGGGACAGTGACAGAAGATTAGAGGAAAATTGGTGTGTGTGGTGCGGTCTCATACATTTGAAGAGTGAACTGTACTAAGACATTACAGTATTGTAGGCCCGTGTTACCTCAGTTAAAAATAAATCTCCACAAGCATCTGAATTTTGTTTGCAGTGTACATGTCCTTGTAAGAGAAAATGTTATTCTTTCCTATGAAAGCTAGAAGTTTATGGATATTCTTTCTACCAAAATCATTCTACTTTGCTAAACTTACTATAAGTGACTTTTAGTTTGCATTTTTCACTAATCTCTTTCAAAGAGAAATGAAGTTGGGGTGTTGATTTTGGATGACTTCTGCACTGTGCTTTCCAAATTTCCCAGGTGTGAAAAGTAGAGTGGATTTTAAATTAACAAGGATCCGCCAGCTTTGTGCTCTTAGGGCTGAAAAGTTAAGTAGATGCGTAGATTGAGAGCACATCTCTGCTGGGTTATGTGATATGCTAATGAGGCAGTTTACAAAATCAAATGTAAAACTTAGTCAGACCAGCCTTGATCATGAATGCCCTAGTAGAAATGAGCAGGTATCAACAAAAAATCACTGTTGGAACAATTCTGTAGGCTTTATACAGCAAGGGGAAAGTCTAGAAGAGTAGTTGGCCCCTTCATTTAAAAGGATTATTCCTTTTTCTTGCATTTACTGAACCTAGGCAATTTCTGCTGCTGTTGCTAAGGACAATAGCTACCAAACAGGAAATGATCTTGATGCAGACATAAAATAGCAAAATAGCACACACTAATTTTACTCAAAACCCAGAGAATTGGGAACAGTGTACATGAGGAGAGGGGTGGGAGTAAGTAAGGAGGTGGAGGGAAAAAGCAGAGTACATAAGGGTGAAAAAGTAAAATAGACAGTAATTAATTCACACTCCGAAATTCCAGATGGCTCTTTCAAATCAACAATTATTTCATTGTACTGAATCCTTTTTCCAAAAAAAATTTTTTGAGTTATACTCCTAAGAATTGTCACTGCCAAGACTTACCCAAAGGGGGAAAAAAAAAAACAGCTGTGAAAAAATGTACAATAAGAATGTAAGTTAATCTTTTCCATTTTCCATTCAAACAAGGTGGTGCCTGAAGAGCCTCTCGTATAGAGGGGTAGTAGGCATCAGCCGCTCTCCTACTCACTGCAGATGTTAGGGTACTGCAAACAGGTGATACCTGCAGAGTTGTTCCTGGTGTAAGTGCTCACGTATGCATGCGTGCATATACGCACCTATGTGTGTCATGTTTGCATGTATGTATGTACGTATCCATCTACACGAAAGTGACTTTTCTCTCATCTATCTCCCTCTCCACCTGTATCACTATCTCTACTGTCCATCTCATCTGCCATCATTTGTCACCTATTCATCCCCCTCTACCTGGAGCAGGGTGGTTCCGGGGCACACTTGTCACTGCCCACACCCACGTGCACTCTTAGACTCGAGACTCAGGCCTCTTCACAGCAGCAGTTGCCAGGAGCAGCAGCCTGGTTTTGCCAAGTGCATCCTTCCTACAAACTCCCCTGCTGCAAAAAGAAAATGATGGATAAATTCTCTTTGCAAACACGCCAAAGAAGTGTTTAATGAGCTCATGTCTCCCTTTAGAATCTCAAATACTCCACTAAAGGAGCGACCCTCCTTCCAAGAACTACTAGAGTTTAGGTTTGTTTTTTGATTTTGTTTTGTTTTTGTTTGTTGGTTATTTTTTTTTTCCTATGGTTTAAACAAAAGTTCAACTTCTCATTGAACGAAAAGACATCACATGACTGACATGTAATGGAGAAGAATGCAGACTTTGTAAGAGTCGGGAGATCTAGGTTTCAGCAAGTTACACCTTAGCACAGGCAATTAGTTCACTTTCCTGGTGACCCTTGGGGGAAATGACTGGTGTACCTCTGAGGAGTTAAATTGGTGAGACATGCGGGAGAACTCTTTGTAAGCTATAAAGTATTAACTAAATAGTTCCATAATAATCTGATAGTAGGCAGGTATTATTAATAGACTCCCTTAACTTTTGTTCAAAAAAGGAATAGCTCTTCCTTTACTAAGAACTGCTATTTGCAATATTCTGCTAGTTAAGTTACATTGCTTTGCACCCAGTTTTAATTGGCATCGGTGATAAAGCTTTAGCTTTCACGCTGTTGTACAGCACTTAAATAGGACTCGTGTCACAGTTTCCGTAGCTAGAGCACCTGGCTGATGTGTGCTTTGATACGTTTGTTTTCCGGCTCCAGCTGAGTAGACAAACCCGGGCCTTGCTGCACCAACAGCGAGTACTTCCTCTCTCGTATTTGTCACACGCACGCACACAGGTTAGAAAGTGTTCCTAGGCTAAAAGAATTGCAAAACTGTTTCAAGTTTTATGACTATTGAACCAGTGAAAGAACCTAAGTGACCAGGGCTGACCAGCATCTAAATCCCTAAAGATGTTTTCAGTGGGAGTGCAAGAAGGGCAAGTTCTGTAATGAACTTCTCTCATAAGACAAGAGATCCTGCCTCGGGCTTAGAGGAGTAGCCAGGCTGCTCTGCTGAATGACAGGACTGCACCCTGAGGAGATACTCCCCGACGCTGTTCTTGTCATAGACGCAGTGATCTTCTGAACAAGAATTCAGCACCTCAGGAAAAGGGACAAAAAAGATAGAAATGCTACTCTGGAAAGGAAAAGTCCCCGCCACAAACTGGTATCACTGTCATATACATGTTATATTTCATGGCACTGATTTAACTGTGTGCTTCCGGTCACAGGACCGTCCCCCGTCCGTGAGGTAAGTACTGCTGTTCCAGTCCTGCCACAGAGGAAGTAGTAAGGTCTATAGATGCTAAATGCAGCCTCAACTCACAAGGCATTTAAGAGCCAGGAATCAAAACTAAGTCACCAGGGTTCAAAGCCAACAGCACTAAGTTCTAGGGCTCCTCTCATCTACAGACGTGGATTTTCAGCTCTGCAAGGCCAAAGCCCAGGCTCTGAGACCAGTTGAACTCACTAATGTTGCTGTTTGAGGCTCTTACTGGCTCCCACCTTCGACATGCTGCTTACTGCAATTCCATGAGTTATTATTTTAAATTTATTTTTATTGTAATTATTCTGCACATTAAATTCCTATGTATAGGTGCCCCATTTCTTAGATATATTTCAGCACACCCTGCCCTCCACCACATCACCCAGTGTTCGTCCCCTCATCATTCACTGGGCTCCACCACCATGTGCCCCCGCCCGCCCCATTCCCTGTTGGCCACCTCAGTTCTGTTGCAAATGTTTCAGGGTTGATTATTTCCTCTGGTCCTTTGTTTTGTCTGTTCACACTCCACCTGTGAGTGAGGACATCTGGTCTCTATCTTTTTTCTTTTGACTTGTTTCACTGCGCATCATCCCCTCTAGTTCCATAAATGTTGATTCAAATGACAGGGTTTCATCTCTTCTAAGGGCTGTGTAGTGTCCATTGTGTAGATGCACCACATCTTCTTGATCCATCATCCGATGTTGGGCACTTAGAAGTTTCCAGTTCTTAGCTGTTGTGAATAGGGCCGCAGTAAACATGGGGGTGCATACGTCTCTGCACATGGGGGCTTTTGTTTCTTTTGGGTAGATGCCCAGAGGTGGAATGAGCACGAGTTACTTTTGAGTATTTTTAATAAATCGCTTTAAGAGAAGGAAAAGGGTTATGGGGTGTGGCAAATCAGGTTAAAGGCTCAGTTTTAAAGTGAAGGGTTGAATTGGACTAAAGTTGGCAAACAACGTATTAGATGCATATGACGATTAACTGATGTGTACTTTGATGCTATGTTACAATGTAGTGTTTCTCCTGTAAAACTTTAATGGGAATTTACATTTTTTTTTAAAAAGCAACAACAAATCAATGGGTACTTAATGCTCTTGTAGATTGCTTAGTGTTCTTGGTAGAAGCAAGGCAGGGAAAAAATTTCCAATTTTGTGTAAAAATCATCATGTCCTGAAAATAACTCCTCTCAAATAAATACCTGTGGAATTTCTAAATAAAAACAAAAAGTTCCTACTCCCAACATGCAGTTTAAGAGCTTGTCCCAACACATTGCATGAGACAGTATCTTGGGGGCGCTTATTTTTTTTTCTGGTCTATCTGCTATACACAAACAGGTATGAGGGACACCAGCTGTGTGGCCTGAACCTCACACAGCTCGTGCTGAGAACCCGAAAGGCTGAATACCAACTGGAAGTCAGAAAGGTTACCTCCAGTTCACCAACAGTGCTGTTTTCTTTCTTGATTTTGTAAGCGCTCTCATCAACATGCATGCAAAACAGATTTTCTAAAAATAATAATTGGACTAAACTGACTTGAGTAATACTTTTATGTAACTTGAAGATTTGCTCCTAACTTATTAACTCCCAGCGTCTTTCCTCGGCACGCTCTAGCACGGATTTGGACGTGTTCAAGAGCTGAGGGATTACGGAGACAAGCATGGTCATTTGGTAAAAGTATCTTGAGAAAGAGAAGAGGTATGTGAAATTTCTGTAATGTACTCCTTTGGGGTAAAGTTTCATAAATGGAAGCATTAATCAGCTGCTGATGCTACCTACACCTGCGGCTTTAACAAAAGAACATACTTTTTATCCTCTAGGTTCTGTGTAGATGTAGTGTAATCATTCATTTAGGTTTCACTATCAAGACTTTAGATAGCTTGCTATGGGCTATTTCAGTATTTAAATGAGAATAGCTCAACTAAGTAGCTGAAATATTCTTTAATATAATTGGGAAAAATTAGAAAATACAGAATCACAAGACTGTCAGCGTCTTAATTCCCAAAACAATAACATTATCTTGAATACAAAATAACTTTTGAAATTCATTCTGTTTAGTTATCAAAAGATGTTAATGCTCCTAATGTTCAGTGTTTCAGAGAGGAGGTGAAGTGTTTAACGATGGTAAGATGCCTTGGCCTAGCAGATGTCCATGTACAGGTCCATCAACTTGATAATTATACTTTTTCTAATTCAGCATACAGATGTTATAAAAACGTTTTTGCCGTTCCTTTATTATTGGAGGCTATAAACAGCTACAGCGCTAGAATACGTTTTCTTTTCAAAAATAGCTATAATCCCACCTCCCAGCAATGTATCTGTTTTTGGTATTCCAAACCATCAGTCCTATCTTAAAGCTTGTAAATATGAAGATCCCAATTCCTAAATGAATTTTCATGGTTCCTACAGTATCTGTTGAGTAGAAAATGGGTATTTGATATCAGTATTTTAAGTTGGGGGCTATAATTTCTTTTAACAGATTGACAGTATGATAATAGTTGGAAAAGTAAAATACACTGATCTTCTTAGATAGTAAGCTACAAATAATCTTTTATTATGTACCTAAGAGTCTTTTCTAAGTGAGACTTTTAAAAAGTTCACTGCTTTTCCCATCAATTTCCTGGAAACTACACTGGCAACAATGTGCTTTGGGTTTGTTTGGTCACTCAAAATATACACTCTCTTGCTAAATGGAAAAAGACTTCAATACAGAGCTGAAAAATTCAGTCTTTTAAAACCCACGTCAAGGCTCACTTTGGCAGCAATAGCAATGATGTTCCAGTGCTGCATTTCCTGGCTTCCATGATGTCCGGTTCTCTAGAATAGTCAGCAGGTGGTCATTTGCAGTAGACTCGTATGTCTGACAAATTCTAATGTCATTTTCAAAGGCATTTATAATATAAACATCCTAAAAACCATGCTTGAAACTTCATGTATCACGTGCCTAAAAATAAGGAACAGGATGTTAACCTAGTGCATGCTATGTCGATGAAGGAAGAAAAGACTTGCTCGCTGACATCCCTGCCAAGAGATCACGGAGCAAGACCCAGAGGTAAAGATGCAGCCGGAGGGATACAGTCGGTAAGAGACTAGTCAGCCCAACAGAGAAATAACTCCAGGGAGCCCGTTAGATTGGAGGTTCAAGTGACAAAAATTTGTTTATTGTTATTTCGGAGCTGGAGCGCCCCGTCTCACTTGATCCCACTGTTGGCCATCGTCTGCGCCCTGCACACTCCCTTCCCTGCCACCTCGAAGGGCACGCCTCTGTACGTTGCCACACACTCTCCGTTAGTGTAAAGATCAGGCTGAATCTGCTCCCAAATCTTCTTCTTAGGGTTCAGCTCCTTGTCAGGCTCTCCTGTTGGGGAGAAAGAATGTAGACAGCCCACGTATTAAATAACTTCCACAGGGGCTTCTCGTGAATTGTCTTGGCAGCACTTTCCGATCTTGGGACCGGATCAGAATTTTAACATTTACTTTACTTTTATGATGTCAGCAGTGTATATTCTTAACTGGGGAAACAAAGCAAAATAGTTATGTCAATTTCCTTAACTATTTTAAAACTTTTATAATAAATATTTTGCCAGTAATTTAGTAATGAATTTATTTCCCAAAATAGAAAAAGCATAAGACACTCATTCTGTCGCTGCATGTCAAGAACATTTATGAAAAGATGAGAACATAATTTGATGTCCAAAATCTTTATGACGGCAGAGCAGCTTGTGCTCTGCGTCAGTGCCTTCAGCATCCAGAACAGACGCGAGAGGCTGCCGTCGCGCCACACGTTCCCGCAAGGGCGCCGGAGCGGCCTGCGCGGGGCGCGTGGAGCTAAGGTGCCGGCGGCGGCGGCTCCGGACCTCATGCGCGGCCTGCTCGTGCGGGAGGTGGGAAGGCAGGAGAGTAGCCAGCAGAAAAGGACTAGCATTTTCTAAGCACCAGCAATAGCTGGTGCTGCCTGCAATTCACACAGTAATGACCATTTTTATATATAAAAAAACAAAACCAGAGAAAAAGTGTTCAGAGTCACAACCTCCACAGGAGGAGCCCGGATTCGGCGCCACAGCCACCAATGCGGCTGCCCAGCACCCCGCCTCCCGGTGGGTGAGTCCCCTTTGGAAAAGAGAGGAGGAGCCCTCCACAGTGACTCACCTACAAGTTCACCTTCAAGGTCATTACATTGTACAACATACTCGTCTACGCTAAAAGGCGACCAAAATGCCAAGCAGTCCCTCTGCTAATACAAGAAAGTCCAGTGTCAGTTCAGTATCTGGGATGTTCAACAGCAGTTGGGATGAAGAATCAGTTCAAGAAACAGTGAAGAACAGTAATGTCTATCTTAAGCATTATCCTTAAATAGAAGTGATTTTCCTATAGGTAATAAAAAGTTGAAATACCTTGGGAAGATTTGAGTCTTTTAAACAAACATCACTGGAACTAATTATAGCCCATGTTTGCTGGCATCTGTCATCCCAGCTAGTTTTTAATCTCCACAACTACATCCAGAGGAATAATAAAACAGTAAACTGGTCGGCCGGCGTGGTTTTGTTCTTTTCCTTCAAAAGCTGCTGTGAAACTGCGCTCACCGGCATGTTTTCCGAGGGGGCACAACACCTAGTTACGTGGAAGCCGAGGGCAGAAAAGCACGAAGGGAAAGAAAGCGGGGAGGCTGCGGAGAGTGAAAGGGAAGGATCTGTCGTAGTCCTCTGAGAGCACGAACTGGACAATGAAGAAACTGAACAGCACAGAAAAAATATCAATATATAAAGTATTACAAGATTTTTAATTTTTTGTTTCTAGACCACTCCTTCATTATAAAGCATAATCCTGCTTCGCTGGCGCACAGAGCCTGCGGGCAAGTGGGCATTCCAGAACGCTGGAAAGCTGGGCAGACACAGCTCTGGAGGTCGTACTGGCTGAATCCTCCCGCTCCTCCAAGGAAGGCAGCAAACGGATGAGCTAGCGGAAGACACGAAGTGCCCCAGCTGCGTGAAAAAGCTTTCTATTAAAAACACTTAGCGTGTGGCGAAGTTCTTGCTGGAAGCAGGCGCAGTGCCAGGTACAGAACACCGTACAGCACAAGATGAAGCTTCTCACTCTAGGAGGACACTGGCGGATGCAGGACGTCACCTGCGCGGGAGCACGTAACACTTACAGGCATGTGGACTGTGCCAATCACTGCACACGTGCTTCTCGTGTTTGCTCACTTCCTCCTCTCAGTCCACTGTCACTACGAATGACACCATGTTACAGATGAGGAAACTGAGGCACAACGTTCCAGCCAAGACCTTAACATACCAGGCAGTTGGCTAAGTTTCAGGAGTTCACCTCACAAAACCCAGATGACATAGGTACCGTGTAAGAAACCCCTTCTTACAGATGAAAAGCTAAGGCTCAGAAAGGGTCCCAGGTCACCAGCACATGTCAAGATCGACCACAGGAAGACTGATCACTTTCACAAAGCAAACTCTTGAAGTAAAGCTAGAAGCACAAAGAGGAAACTCCAACCTTGACGCTGCTCCGAGTGCATCAGACGGTCCCTCAGCGAACCAGGAAGTGAAACAGCTGGGCCAACTTTTGAAATTATGATTAAAACTCATGTCACTGAGTATAAATCGGAGTTGAAAATACCTTAGAAGCAGCATTAAGCTTCTGGCTTATTCGGTGTGTTTCTCAACAATATACTATTTGGTAGAGCATAAGTGAAATTGAAATGAAATCCTCTCCCATAAAAACCATACCTAATATTTAAAAAATGCTTTTAAAGGAACTATATTTTTCCAAAGAAGCCTTTCATCCTTCCAGTTGGTTAGATCCTTCTTCTAAGTCTTATTTTCCTAATTCTCTCCCTCTCTCCCCCTTAAAATTACAAACTGCAGAGGCCCTGAAACTGCTAAGCACATACCAATCATCACAATTTGGAAATTATATATATATATATATATATATATATATATATATTCTAAGAGAACTAATCATTTAGAGACTCTTACACACAGGGAATAGGGCTACTGCAGTTAAGAGTTTGCCCAGAGGCATAAGTGACTACCTACTCGGCATTTAAAACCTACATAAATACAAATCCAGAACCCCAGCATTCAGAGCCTGGACTAAACCAGCCTTCATCTTCATTCGGCCATTCTCTTCAATAGAATGCTCATCAGTGATCACAGCTTCTTTCTGAAATCTGCTGGGGTCATTAAAAGCCTACCATTAACGCATTTGTTTGATTAACCAAGTTTTGAACTGTACTGATTGTAACTATTGCCATTTGTGGTACAAAAACTAAAGTACAACTATGCAAATAGGAGCCTATTATTTTTACAAAGATAATCAACAGATAAAAGTGCCTAACAGGAAGGATTTCGCAACAATGAAGGGCACATACTCAGGTCAGTTCTTAAAATACTGTGTTTTTTAACTAGTATGTTTCTAATTATTAACTAATTTTTTAATCTCCTGTTATCCCAGAAATTTTCCTCTATGCTAGGAATATAACTGAAGAGCAAAAAGAAAAATGTTGGTTTCATGAGGCTCACGTTTCTATGTGGGAGGGTAATAAATACTGTAAGGTGTATTAGGTGATGGTAAGTGTTCTGGAGAAAAACAAAGTGACATTTGAGAGGAAGGAAGGACAAGCTGTGTAGTTAGGGCAAGAGCCAGTGGCTGAACTTGAGTGAGGGAAGAAGAGCTGGTTGAGTGCTGGTCAACGACACCATGGGAGGTCACTGTAAGGACGTGGGCTTGTCCTCACAGCGAATGGAAAGCTCTATTAAAGTTCTACCACAACAAAACAGATGGAAGAAGGGCGAGGGCAGCAGTGGAGAGATGAGGGAGAAGGCTTCTGCAATGACCCAGACAGGAGGTCTGGCAACAGGACCACGTGGCATTAGTGGAGATGATGGAGTGTGGACATGTGTGGACAGTCTAGCCACTAGGATTTTCTGAAGAGAAGATGTGAGAGAAAATGAAACAGTTAAGCATCTGGGAGCATGGAGATGCTCTCAGACAGGGGAAAGGGAGCTCTGGGAAGACTGGAACACATGTTCTTTGGGACATACTATTGAGAAGGTCCTGCAGGCAGGAGCTGAGTTTCAAGAACATTAACCCATGTTTTCATCAATACTGTCTTATTGTTCTAATGTTCAAACTCTTTATATCCTACCGTTACACCACAGTTCATCAGCCTTGCTATTTCATTAAAATTCAGCTATCTCTAGTAATATGTCTCCAAACCAGCTCTCACTTTCAAACCTAATTCTGCTTGTCACCCCAGTTTATTTCTGCTTTTCTCGTTACTCTGTTTAAGTCACATCCTTTCAGTAAACGCACTCTCTTAATTTTGAACTTTTTCTCTTAGGCGGTCCTCCCTCTTTTATGAAAGAAATATTTACTCTGCATCTGCCAAAGACCTATTGGAAGGTGTCAAAAGACCTACTGGAAGAAACTTTGTCATGTTATGAAGCTTCATCTGTCTTAGGAACATTTTACTGGAGAAAATAAGCAATATAAAATGAAACTTCCCTTTAGATTATTAAAATACACGCACTTTCACTTGAGGAAATTCTTTCTCTGTATCCTAACAACAAGAAAAGCACATGCGGTGTGTTACGCGGTGCAATGAGGATTCCGCATCTCTCCCCGCTCTGAGCTGCACTGAGACCACTGACGGCCTCCATGACGCTGCACCTGGGAGCCATGCTCTAAGTTGCACTGCACCAGGGCAAACCCTTCTGGTTTGACAGGCTTTGCGCCTCACGAGGGGGAGGCTAGATAGCTGTGCTCGACGTGTCAGCTCGAGACAACGTCAGTAAACACAGTGGCAACTGTCTCAGCGAGAGTTGTCATTTAGTGCAGCCCTGGGACTGGTCTGAACACTGCAAGCAGTGCTTTGACAGCGGTGATTCTCAAGCTATCTGAAAGGATGACTACTCACCAGGGAACACATCAAAAGTAACCCTGTCTCCAGGGACAGCCCCGCTAGGAGGGGCCAGTATCTCCACCTTCTCTGGCGAGCTGGCACACATCACCATTGCTTGAGAGAGCACACCCCTCATTTTTGCAGGTTTCAGGTTACAAAGTAAAATCACCATCCGATTTTGCATCTGCGAAGATAAAGTGGGGGTTTAATCCTATCTAGAACATCTCAGGTGCCTCTGATATCAAATGTTCTATTTTTGTGGATGTATCTTTGTACACAGGTGTCCAAATATTTTACTGCCATGAAGCCTTACATAAAAATGAAGAAAAATAACTCTACAAACTGTCCACACAGGAGGCAAGGCTACATATTCAGTGAAAAATGTAGTGAATGGATAGATGACTGAAACAGATTGGGTTTTGAAAATACGCAATACAAGCTGCATGTGAAATAATTAAAAACAACGCCATCGTCATTATCACTCATTGTTCCATCTGGGGATTTTATTATTACATCTTGCTTTTTTTTAATCACTTATATAAATCCAGAAAGCCCTAATCTAAAATTAAGAGATCAAATTTTATTTTCCTTCAATTCATGAAATATTTCCTTAGTTGAAGAAAAAAATGAGGAAAGGGATTACGAAGACTGAACTTGTCATTTTTAATGATCTGTTAAAAACTAGAAGTTTTTTATTTTGTTATTGAGGTATTTCAGATTTAGAGGAATAATCTTACATACAGTATAAAACTAAAAACATTTTAAAAATTAAGAAAACGTAATACTTCTTTCCTTCTTTCTATCTTCATGAATTCAACCTTATAAATCTGTTGCAAGTTTTGGAAGTTTTTTTGTTTTTTAAAGAAACTTGCAGGCAGGAATAAAGGTGAAAGGGCAAGTAGAAACAGAGAGAAGGATGAAACATTTATTTATTTTGTTTCATTGTTCACCCTGGTTGCTACCTCTAGCCTGGGGTTTCGAACCCTTGTCCCTGAGATTGGGTGGACTGTGTCCATGGCCTTATCTTTTAGGCCATGAGGTCCTGCCAATTTTTGGCTATTCTATGTATATTTTATGGATTGTATCATATTTAAACTAAAATACTGCTACATGAAAGTATACTCTTGAGAAGCTAACTCCACTAGAGGAAAAGTTGAGATTTTTTTCCTGTTTTTTCCTGGTTCTGTTCATCTGGTACAAAACTGTAGTGGAGAAACAGAGAGACAAATATAAGTGACGTGTGCATAGAACTAAGTGTCGTGTGCAGATTACCTCTTCAAGAGGCACATGGTTCACCAGACCGCTGACAACTGTCCTTGGGGCTGCTTCCCCGACTTCGACATCCTCTATGTACAGAGAATCTGCATCAGGGTGCTTTCTAGCAGTGGTGATACAGCCAATTCGAAGGTCCAGACGAGAGACGTCGATGGGCTTGGAGTCAGCGCCTCCTGCAGCTGGCTGCTGCTTTTTCTCCTTTCTCTCGCCTGACAAACAGTCACAAATAGAAAGCATCAGAAGTGAAACCCACCGGGAAAAAGCTGACAGCCTTCCTACTGATGAGCTTAGAGTTTATCTCCTACCTCCACCTACATAAAATAACTAAGGAAAGAATTACTCAAGTCGTAACATCTTGAACCCTGTTTTAGCCCTTTCTCAGTTGAGCAACTGTCTACTTCTCCATCTTGCATGACAGTGTCATGCCTACTCAACACACGCTGTAAGTGGAGAATGAGCCTGACTTGCTTTCATTATAATCATATCACCTAGTAGTGAAGGTGCTGACGTGGGAGAGGATGTACAGTCCTGTCTATTTCAACCTCACGGGTTACTGATGTTTCCCACAAAGAACCAGCATGTGCCAGGGCTGAAATGGCTTAGGTTTGTTCACAAGCCTCAGTCATCAGATCATCTCCAAAAAGGTATAAATGAGTAAGTAGTATGAGGTATGTTTACTGAATTATAAAAGTATTTTTTTAGACTCATTTGGGAAAATGAAGTCAAGGAGAGTAGGTTAAAGAGACCTAAATAAATCAGATGAGCGATCATGAGAGATGAGTTAAAGCAGCACCTAATGAAATGGAGGAGTGCAGATGTTTTAGATGCTTGAGTGATAGGCTTTATAGGATCTGGTGGTTGGTTAGACATGAAGATCAAGGGAGGAGGACAGGTTAAGGTGGACAGAAGGGTTGCTGGTCTGGTTGCTAAAGTGGATGATGATTTAATTTCTACTCCTTAGCACCTCCATGCCTCAGCTTTGAAATACCACTTACCTACCTTCACAACTGGTCCTAACTCTCTACCTGTGCCTTCTCTGAAACAACTCCCAGATGTACACTGAAATTCAATCATACACACGACAGATGGGGCGTCACACAGCCTCTACCATCTCTGCTTTCAGTAAGCCCATCCCTCCCACACAGTGCCGCTCTGACTTCTGACCTCACCCTCTGCTGGCCAGCATTCCCCACCCTTGAGGGCCTACCTCTTGTGTCCCACTATCTCGTTATTTCTAACTTTATTCTAGCCCATGAAAGTGTGAACTTTCTAACACCATTATCAACAATGTTGACATTATCTGATAAACCAAAACAAGCTTAAAGGTGAAAAATACCTTTCTTGTCCACTTTCTCTTTCACCTTCTTCTCTTCTCCTCCCCCTGCTGCTTTTGTTTGTTCTTTGGCAGCAGAAGAGACAGTTGTTACAGGTACAGACTGTGTTACATTTTCAGAGAGTACAGGACTAACTTGCAGTGGAGTGCCAGATGGGAAGGGTATTTGTTTCACTGACACAGAAAATGAGATAGAGGACAAATATCATTACTATTAAACTAACAAACAAGATGAAATATGGAGCTCTGAATCACAAATACAAACTGTTTAAAACAAATTCACTCTGTGATCATCATGGCTGTACTCTGTATGAAGGATGTCAAGAAATCAAGTATTTATCACTTACAAACAAGTACATAAAAATGATAAAAGAATGCATGATTCTCATTTAATCACAAGTGACTAAAGTGGGAAAATTACAGATAAACAACAATAGTCAGTACCTTTCATGGACTATGTCCCAGTTACTTTTCAAAATGCTTTATAAAACTTGTTTAAATATCATATATATCCTAAACAAGACATTCCATCCACATCCCCATTGTAAGATTATTAACCCGAGCCACAGCGTTCAGAAACTGGCTCATCACACAGAAGTGAGCAGGAAGCAGGAATTTATGCTTATTTGTGGTATGTCAAGAAGCAGGTTCTCTCAGGCTTTCTTTCATATTGAACAATCAGTTGGGAAGGTGTTCCAATAAGTCACTACTATCTTACAGTTAACGAAGAACCACCATTACTTGTCCATAATGCTACTTGGAAAAACAACTGTTTCAAGATGCAAAGAACAATTCCTTTACGAATGTTACACATATCCTTATAGCCTAGGGAACATGGAGAAATATGATGAATATGTGAAGGTATTTTGATGTGGCGCAGATGCTGGCCCACATTCAGATCATTTTTCTGAGTTAAGTTCCCTGGAGGCTGCTACCCGAGTTATCCCTGTTGTTTCTCCATTAACGGGACTGAACACCTGCACTAAAACCCTGATTTGTTTTAACAACCCGTTCAGACACCCGAGCGCAAACATTCAATGTTCAAAGGGCAATCTGGGAAAACAGAAAGCAGCTTCCCAGGGCTTATGTGTAAACTGTTTAACACTCTACCTGCATTACAAATTTCGTAGTTTGGGAAAATAGCAATTAGTCTCAAATTTTCCATTGACAACTAACATTCTAATTTATAGTTTTAAGCATAAGTTTTGTTTTTTCCTATAATTGTCTATAGGTAGAATTTAAACTATATCATTGAAAATTATTCACTGACAGAATAATGGTCTCATGGGTGCAATCAGAGAGGCTTCCACTACACTTGGGCCTCCCACTCATGAAGGGTTTTCTACAATATAATCAAATACATTTCTATGTGCTACCTGGAGATTATAATAGATCTACTATTCATATTTTGTAACAAAGGAAATGTATCTAGAAAACTCTTAAGTCAATAAATTTAATTTTACAGCAGTTGAAATGGTAATTACTGCTGACTTAGATAATTTAAAATTTTTTAAGATTTTGTGCAAATTATATCTCTAAGCTTTAATTTCCTCCCGTACAAAACAAGAACATTTATGTACATATATTTTAGGGATAAAATACATAATGCGTGGAAGCAGTGAACACATGATAAAAGCTAATGAATGTTAAGTGTTATGGCTGATTGTCAGTGACCAAGAAGACACAGGTACAGAGATGGCAAGTTGAAGCTGATACACAGATTAAAAGCAGAGATTTCTGAACCCCCATTTTGCCATTTTCTAGGTGACCTCAGGCAGGGTCATTTGCCACTTCTCAATCTCCATTTTGTCTTCTGTAAAGGAGCACAAGTGTATGAGAAGTGCTGCTGTGAAAGAAAATGAGAAACCAAGCATAATACCTAAGTTATAAACATGATATATTATTATTACTATAGTTCAAGGCAATCTGTCTTCTCTATAATTACCTCCATTTTGAATTTCTGCCTGAATTAGTTCTTGTTTCAGTTCTTCAATTTCTTTTTTCAATTTAGCATTTTCAACCCGAAGTTTCTTCTCTTCTCTCAAAGTTGCCTGCAAAACTAGAGTCAAGGACAAGAACAGTTTAGTGTTTATCAAAATTATAAAAAAAGAAATTAATGACTTAAAATTATGACAAAAAATGACTGATAAAAAGAAAAAAATATGAAGAGTAAATGTAGGATTCTATAAGCCATTCAGCTTTATGTAGCAGAGAAAATAATTTATTTCTACTAATTATGGTAAAAGATTTTAGAATTTAACATTAACAGTGGCTATTGAGAAATGAAGTATAATAAGTGAAACCAAAAATCAACCTACCCTCAAAGGAGATTTGATGTTTTTGTACATATCATAGCAATTCCTATAAAACTTAAAATGCCTTAGTAAAGAGTAATAAGAGGGTATATTCTTTTCTATTCAGTGTTAGAAGATATTTAAATTTATCTTTGATTTCACCCAATTTTTCATTTCTACTTCCTGATTCTATACCAAGTTATTTTAAAAATTACTCCTCCTTTAGCAGACTTGAAAGATACATTGTCTACACAACATACTTTCACTGTACACCATTCTAATTTATTTTAATCTGAGAATACTAGGTCACTGAAAACAATTATTAAAGAAGCTAAAATTTATTATTAAGATGACTATTTGCTGTAAGCACTTTTTCTCCTTTGTCAATACATCCATTCATTTTAAATATCTCCTTGGAAGATTTTAAATTTTCTTACTTGCTTTCTCCTTAAGAAGAGCAACTTGCTGCTTCAGATACTGGATGATTTGGTCTGCCTCTGCACCCTTCTGTTCCAGTCTCTTCAGGACAGCATCACTGGTTGCCATTTTTGCCAAGAAACGACAGGAAAACCTGCGTGAAAGAATAGAAGTAATTACACTGTCGAAGAAATAAATGTACAGGACACTGAAAAAGTAGTCTGAAAGGTAAAACATTTTCTACTGTAATACATTAGTATGTAACGTGCTTGACCCAGTCAAGTTGTGGCTGTTACTTTCAGCTGTTTTCTTGGATACAAAATGAGAGAGACAGCAGTCAGCACATCTATGGCTTGTTTTTCTTTGCTGTCAAGTATGTGTCGTCTTTCATAAAACGTAGGCTGCAGGGAGACCGGAATTGCTGCTTTGCTCCTTGGTCTTTACCCAGTGTCATTAGGGCCTGGGACACAATGGGCTTTAAATAACCGCTCGGCGAGTGGCTCCGCCGACCCCAGGCCTTACGCAAGCACACGCACACACGTGTCTGCGAACTGCTCGTTCCCAGTGGAGCCTCGGCCTCGGCTCCCGTCCCATTCTCCAGTGGCCCCCTCGAGCCCCCTCGAGCCCCCGGCTCCCGCGTGCCTGCCGCCGGGATGGGAGCCGGAGCTGGACCGGCAGCCAGCTCCGCCGCCCGCGACTGCAATGGGGAACGAGAGGCCCCCACGGGCAGCGGCGCGGCGCGGCGCGGGCGTCACTCACATGAACCGGCGGGCAGGGTCCGCGAACAGTGTCAGCCCGCAGGGCCGGGAGGCTCGGAGACAGGACCCCCGGGCTGTCCGCGCCCGTCGCCTGAGCGAGCCACGGATGCCGCTCAGAGTCCCGAGCCGCCCTTGCCGCGCGCGGCCACGCCGCTCCCTGCGCCCGCGCCCTCCGAGGGTCGCGCCGCCCCCTGCGCCGCCCCCTCCACCGCTGCGTTCCGTCCGCCGCGTGGGCAGGCAGCGAGACGCCGGTGGCGGGGTCCTGTCTCGCTGCGCCGTCGCGGGCGTGACGTCAGAGGGGCGCCGGCGGCGTCGCGGGCGGGCGCGCTGCAGCTGTCCGTGCGCTCCGGCCCGGTCCCGGCGGAACTTGAGCGGCTGAGCCTTCTTGCGTGGCCGCGCTGCGGCACACGGCCTGGCGCCCGAGGCAGGTGTTCGGACTCCCGAGGCCGGTGTCGCGTGGCGGGAGGCGGAGGGCGGCAGCTGCGGCGAAGGCGCTACGAGCTTGGAGGAGGAGACGGCGGCCGCTTCTCGCTGCGGGCGGGGCGGCGCGGGGCGGCGCGGGGCGGTGGAGGGCGGCGGAGGGCGGCGGAGGGCGGCGGAGGGACGCGGGGGCCCACGCTGTCAGTGGCTGCTCTTCGAGGCGCGGTGCCTCCTGCTGTTTGGGACGCAAGTATGGAAACTAAAGGAGCATCAGTCACCCGTTAAAGAGAGGTCAACCCATTCACCATCAAGTCAGCGTCTTTTGCCCAATTGTGAAACGGTCCCCTCGCCTCCGTCGCTTCCCTCATTTGAGCCTTTCATTCTAAGTTCTTTGAGGGCAGAGATAAGTCGTCTTCACTCTGTGGCTCAGCGGCTGGACAGCACCTGACTTAAACCGCAGTTTTAAGACATTTTGTGAATGAATGAATGAGTGTTCAACCTTGACTGCTTGCAATGCTATTTTTCCTCAACGGATCGCACATCCGCTATTTTCTTGTTTTGTTTTGTTTTTTTTTTAACTGCTTTCTACTCATCAAGTGGGAACAAATTGTATGTTCTTTATGTGAGCCTCTTTATTTTCACAGTCTTTTATTTAGTATTTCTTTTGTTTACATGGCTATGTTTACAATATAAACAATGTGAATGCTGCATTGCTAATATTTTAACATCTTAAAAATGCCTTCCTGTCTGTGTGTATTTCACACCCCCGAGTTCTGCTGCCGGTTACCACGACCTTCTTCCCTCTCCTCCCACCCGCTCTCCTGGTAGCTGCTGGCTCGTGTCCTTGAATTTTGTTGGAGTTTCTTCATTTGCTTTGCTTCATTATATTCCACCTGTAAGTGAAGCCATCCTCTATTTTTCTTTTTCTTTCTAGCTTGTTTTACTTAACACGATCTCTGCCACTTCCACCCAGATTGTTGCAAAGGATTATGTGCACCCATCTTAAAACAGTTGAAACAGAACACTCGTGAAGCATTTTCTGCTAACTAGTGTTTTCTCTTTTTGAGTCATTTCCATTTTCTTTATTTATTCTTGAGTTTTAGTTGCCTTAAATGATAGACACCTCTAATTGAAAATCAAATAGTATAGTACAGTAGGTTTGCATTATAAGATATAACAGTTCAGCATCTCCCTAACTTCAGCCAGTCCTGTTCTTTAGAGACAACAGCTTAGAACCTTTCCTGATTTTAGATGTATGTATTGAATAATAAGTCAAACTGCTGCTTCTTTTTTTATTCATTTCTGAAGATAGCCCATACCATCTGCAATCTCTCATCTCCAAATTTTTTAATAATTTTTCAGTTTTAGTTTTAATATTGGTTAGCTTTATGTATAAACTCCATGTTTTTCATATCAACTTTTTAAAGTATCTTTTGTCTCCTTTTTTAATGAGGTTAGTGAGTCTGCCTTTTCCTTTATCTTCATTGAAAGCTCATCCAGCACCGCCTTCCCTTAGCTGGAACTTTACTTTTACATTGTCAAGGTTAATAGCATTTAGATTACATTTATTGACTATAGTTGTTTATCCACATCATTTATGTGCTAAATACAATACAAAATTTAGAGTATTTTAACTTTGTATATATTCTTTAGTGCAGACCCAAGAAAAATGTCATGATCCATTTCCTGCCCAGCATTTTCATTTCATCATTCCCATGCCACACAGAATTCCAGTATCAGAATCAGAGTGACTATTTATTCTCTCGGTTGATCAAAGTTTAGGCCCTCACTAAGTGACCTCTGTTTTTTGTACCGAGATGACTTCTGTAGTTTTTAACTTCTTTCACCTGCCTTTCTACTTTCTTTTGGGTGGCGGGCATGTGCAGGTACCCACTGTTTTTACCAGGACCTCCGTCCCTGTGCTTTTCCACTCTGTTCTCTCATTCTTTGTATGATGTAGAAGCTTCCATTCCGTTCCCCTTAGTAAAGATCTTGCCCTCAGAATGCATCGTTTTCCTTTTTTAATAGATTGCATTCTTGTCCTTTTGTATAACTTCTGTCCTGGCTGTGTTTGTTGAGGTGCCTATTATCTATACATGTGCCCCCTTTGTGGACATAATGCCGAAAGGCTCGGCCTGTTTATGTGTTGGCTTGATTTTCTGTTTGTTATTGGTGGTAGTCGTTCTTTACATATTCTGAATGCAAGATTATACAAACAAGTGCTCCCGAATTGTTTGTTATGTAGTTTTTCAATTTTATGCAGATTGGCATAACTTTTGTGTGACTTTCCATTCAACATGTTTCTACGATTCATCTCAGACATGAAATGTTGTTATCAGCTTCGCTTGTTTTCCATCCTGTGTGCTCTTCTAACAGATGACTTTACCACGGTTTGGGCCGTCTTTGGGCACTTAGGATATTTGCAACCAAACGAGGCTGATCTTTCTTGTATGTGTCCCTTGTGTCTGTGTGTGTCAGTTTCTGCATGAGTGAAGAGTCATAGGGTGTCAGACGTTTCAAAGTCGTTGTCCTACCTACGTGTCCACTTACCAGTGAATGGGAAATTCTTGTTTTCATATCCTCTTAACCTTATGTTAGCACATTTCTTAATTTTTACTGTTTGGTCAGCATAAATTCTAACATGATTTTAATAAACAATTGGACTAGTAATGAGATTATCTTTATATACACACACACACATATGCTATTTATATGCATATATATATATACCATAACCCTTTATTCTTTTATGAAATATTTTCCTATAACCTTCTGCTTTATAGTATAGATGTAATATCTTCTTAATCATTTTGAATATATTAGACTTGTTTTCATTTTGTTTACATAAATAATTTCAGTTGCCTCCAGGGCAGGTTTTTTTTTTTAATTACAATAACTTTTATTTTGCACATTAAAATAAACTCATAGGTTAGGTTCCCCAGGTGTGCAATTTAGGAGAGTTGTTTTGTTTTGTTTTGTTTCTAATTCCTGTCCTGTATTCTTTCCTCAACTACTTGATGATTCCTGGACAGTTCATTTTGAAAGAGCTATAGAAGGCTGTCTGGGGACTTTTCTTTTGGAGACTGGCTTGCTGGTTGGCATACTGTTTCGTTTGTTTCAGGATAGCTAGATAGATAGAATTCCTGAGTGAAGGGGGCTGTGTTTTTGTCACAGTGCCCGTACCAGCCATTGTGATTCTCAGAAACGTGTTTCATTTCTTGAGGGAGGACCCTTGCCGTGGTTTCTTGAAGGATGGGAGCTGGTGGCAGAGTTGACGCTTCTGTTCTTCAGCCCTTCAATCTATCCTCCTCACTGCAAACTCTTCCTATGCTCTTCACCCTTGTTCCTGCCTTCTCTGAGTCTGGAGCCTTTGACTGAAGAGGCTAGGCATGCCTCTTGACTGTATTTTAGGCTGTGGTTCCTCTATTTCTTATGACAATACTCTTCATCTACATTTTGTTTTTTAGGAGTGTCTGGAAACTTTTGATCCGCTCATGATCCTTTTTGCTCTCTTCCTTGTTATGAATTTATATTTTAAAAAATATGTCTTTTTAATGTGGTTTCTGGGCAGCCATGTGAAAAGTGGTCTGTTATCTTGATTTAGAATCCCAGCATGTTTATTGTGACAGCCGAGACGTCGAGATTGCCATGCTGACCAATGTATGTCTTCTTAGTGACACACCTGGTGACATATTTTTGCTGGGGAGTTTTTTCGTTCTGGTTGCCTTGATGTGATTCAGGTTGAAGTGAAGCAAGTTCTTAACCTCCAAGCTCTTCCATCACACAGCTCTGGGCCACATTGACTCTGGGGTCCCTCCACATAGGACCTACAGATGGGATGGTCGTCTCTAAACTGGGAACAATGACATCTTGTCAGGATTGTTCAGGGGTTGAAATCTGATCACATGTAATGCACCGAGTTTAAAAAGAAAAATTGATTGGTTATTTAAGTCACATTATAGAGCCTTCTGTTAGCTGCTTTCATATTTATTACTGTCAGTAGAGACCCTGATTCTTTGAGTAGCTGACTGTGACCTTTTATTTCCTCTATGCTGCCTTCTCTCACTCTGTGAGAAGGGAAGGTCTTGACGGTCTATGGGTTACTCAAGTTTTAAAGAAAGAGCAGAACTTTGTTGATATGAAGATGCAACACCCAGCGGCTTTTTAAACTCTTCTAGCATGCCAGTGCAGATGAAGCGGTCTATCTGCTCTTTTTAATGCCATTGAAATTCTCTGAGTTTTGCTCTAGAGCTGCAATAGAAATGTATGCTGGGGTGGGTTTTCCTCTGATATCATCATGGAATTTTTTTAATTTGCTGTTTTTACTGTGAAGCATACAGATTGGCCTTTTCCTCCAAGTTATATGTCATTGTTAATGTTTAAGGTGAGAAAAGACTGGTTTAATGTTTGGTTGATCTGAGATAAAGTTCCTTTCTCCTTTTCCAGGTCACGTTGGAAGACTGAGGACTCTGAGAATGTTTCCTCTGAAGGATGCTGAAATGGGCGCCTTTACCTTCTTTGCCTCGGCTCTGCCACACGATGTCTGTGGGAGCAATGGTCTTCCTCTGACACCGAACTCTATCAAAATTTTAGGGCGCTTCCAGATCCTTAAGACTATCACCCACCCTAGACTGTGCCAGTATGTGGATATTTCTAGGGGAAAGCATGGTGAGTTTTGTTTCATTTCTTCTATTTTATGTTCTCTACTCTGTCACTTTGATTCAGTTATTGATCTACAGCAAATAGGTAATCAGTGTGGGCACACAGTGTGCACATATGTGTACATGTGTGCCTGCATATTTGTGTACATGTGCACACGTGCCTGTGCATACCAAACACTTGTGTGCTTTCATACTGTCCCATTTATTGCACATCTGCTAGGTGCAGTGCAGACTCTTTACCACAGTATTGCAGTCCAGTCCCTGCTGTCTTCTTTAGACATGTTTCTTGTTGTTTCTCCCACTGTCACCCTTCATTCCAACCAGTCATTTGAATTTTCCTGACTGCCTGCCCCTCACGTGTCCTGTTTTTTTAATTTTCTCTTTTCTCTCTGGATTGCATGACACCCCCTTCCCTGCACTCCAAGCTAAATCACTGTCCTAGATTCTTTTATGACTTCTATCATATCTGGTTATTACTTTATGTTTAGTTGGTCTCAACTAAAAATTCTCAGTTCTTGAGGATAAAAACTAAACCTCAGTAGCCAGTACTTCACTAGCGCATGGGAGATAGTGAATGCCATTGAGCCGATGAATGAATGACTGACTGCCTTGGAACAGCGCATGGTTTTCAGAGCTGAGAATCAGAACTTTTCATTTTCTATTTCAGGAAACCACCTATCTGTAAGCAAATTTCTTCATCTCTGTAAGATGAAAATGAAATTTCTAATGTTTGAAACTTTAGAATTATCTGCTGGAAAGTATTTTATGATTGAAAGTGATAATTTGCGTTAACACTGAATGAAAAGGAGATCAGTCATTTTGGCGGGGAACTGCACTAGTCTTTTCATATATGATTCCATATGTGTTTAGGCAGTAAGGGTCTCTCTCCACGGGGAATAAACTTGCAGGGTAGAGCTCAAAGAAGGCTGTAGTCAAAGGGGTTAGAAAGACATTGATGAGTTGAAGATTTATTGAGGAACTAGTCTTGCCTGTTGTGATTTTTCTCACTTGACGTTTTGTGTACGTAACCTCCGCCCACTGACGCGGTGGTCCTTTTACAGGCTCGCCTGATGCGACAGCCCTCCTTGTGCGAGTTGCTGGAAGCATCTAGATGAGTCACGCAGGGTGATGCCATTTCCCAAGCAAGCTCCAGAGCAGCAGAGGAGAAAACAAGCATTATCTGGAGAATACAGAGGAGTGAATGCTGAGTTCTGCTTGATGAGCATTGATTCTAGTCAGAGTCCCGTATAGACATTTCCAGCTGTATTAGGACATTCAGAACACACCTCCCTGTGAAGTTCTGTTTGCTCCCCACTCATTCACTTTAGTGATGCTGGTGCCTGTACAAGGGATTAATGGATTTTTAAAAGACATGCTGACCTTTTAATGTTAACTAGAAACCAGATCATCTTATCATTCCTAATCATTCATATTATCTTAAAAATCAATTTGTATTTCTTAATTATAATCTTCCTTTGTCTCCCCTGCCCCCAAAATTGAGACAAGTTTTAATCAGACATACACTATGTTACATATACAGAACAGGAAAGAAAAATAAACAGCCAAGAAAGAGAGAACAAATAGAGCAAGATATGCAGTCAGTCCTGTAGCACACGGTTTCTTCATGTAGTCTATACATTTGTCAACTTCTTGTCTTGGCAAGACGGGAGGAAATTCCTCTGCTTCAAATTACTTACATAGTGAAGCAAGATAATAATTAACTTTTAGGTACTCACCTCATTTTGGAAAAATGATAAGTCACAAGCTTTATAACATTTACATTACCTGTTATCCAGGTGAAATCTGGAGACTGGTTCGGGGGCTGGGGTTTCCTGTATGTGTGTTGTGACGGCTAGTGATCATGTACCGCTGGCTAAGTTTGCTTCGTTACTCGTTTTTTTGTGTTAATCTCTAAACTGAGAAATCTCTTCAGTTTCGAGTTTAATACCTAAGAAAGTTAAATTTGACTGTTTAAAACAGTGACCCTTAGCTGTGGGTCCACAGGGCCTGTGGGTGGACATCAGGGGTCTGTGAACCTCTTGAAATGGTACATAAAATTGTATGTGTGTATATGTGCATGCATGCATTTCCTGGACAGTCATTTCATAGTTTTCATCACATTTTCAAATAGGATTCGTAATGTGAAGAAAGGATTTTTGTCAAGGACTGTGCAGAGAGAATCTCTCTTATTTATTTAAAGAGAAACATGAGATGCTCTACTGTCGGCCATAGAGCTTCCAGCCTTCGTTTGCTGGTTCAGTATGTCGGCCTAGGCCCGTACTGTATGTATGTTCACTAATCTAGAGACGTAGTCAGCGCCACGGCCTAGATGTCTAGTTTCACACTACGCAGTGTAGAAGCTTCTGGCTAATGAGACGAGAGTTGAAGCCAGATTCTCTAATTCATTTTGGGGGGACGGGTGCTTTTTCAAACTTGTTTAAAGACAGTCACAAATGCTAGACGTAACTGAAGCTCCAACCATTGTCCAAAGTCTAGAAAGGAACTCTTGGCAATTTCACTGTTACTGGTTAATTTTTTTTTTCTCTAAGCCAAACTTTTTGCTAAACCTTTTATTTGATAGATAGCTTTGATTACATTAGCTAAATATTTAAAAACTATATAAATAGTGTGGGGCTTTTTATATATCACCAGTTGTAGGAATTGTCATCTCTGCATGCCTCAGACCCCTCCCACTCCCATACAATTACAAATTCTAAAAAATTTGCAACTGTCAAGGGTTGACTGAGTTCCAAAGCCCTTTAAGCAAAGTTTAACAAATAGGTCTTGATCATCTGTAGCTGCTGACCGTAATTAATCAGGCTGTTTTATGTCTGCAGATTTGGAATCTATCTGCCTGTCTTCCTGAACTCTTGGCATTTTGCTCATTCTTGTATCCAAATGTTCTCTTTCTACTTTTCACTGTCTGGAAGCCTGGAAGCCTGGAAGCCCTTCAGTTTATATGAGCGAGGTCTTGCCTCTGCCCAGTTTTCCTAGGCTTTCTTCTCGCGGGATAATTAAATCCATCGTCTTAAATATTTCTTGAGCTTCTTTTCCTTTCTGCCTAAAGGATCCCCTATAAATACTGACCTAGGAAACCCCACGAGATCATCTCCCATGGGGCACCACTGCTAAGTTTGCCCATGAGCCTTCCTTGTACTGACCGGAGTCAGCCTCTGACAGGGTGAGCTGGTGCAGCAACCCGGCTCATGCTGCCGGTTACCCTTCTTCTCCTGCTTACCTCAGCAGCCTCTGCGGGAGGCACACAGGTCCTGGAGAGCTATGCAGTTCAAGTTGGCTGCCTGGAGTGAAAATACCAGTGATTGTCAAAAGTCAGGCAATTTGCCGTCTTGTTTATGTTAGCAGTCGTCACTGTCCTGAGTGCATAAGGAGTGAATAACTGAGTTAGGGTAAGATTTATATAAAGCGCTATTCGTGCCGAAGCACTACGCGTTTCACTTACATCTAGTTTGGAGTGTAGTCTCCCGAGGGAACAGCACATTTCTCAGTGATGCAGCATCACGTAATTTTGGTTTAGACTCCACTTAATTGTCTCCTCAAAGAATGTTGACTTTGTTCCTTACCCTCTTTATTCTGTGGTTGCTTTGCAGATCTAACATCTCGTCGTTGTTAGTGCCCTGCCTTCCCCGTCTTACTTGGAGTTGCGTGTGACATGTGGTCTGTTTTACTGACATCGTGTTTTCACATGTTAGCTTAGCTGAGAAGTCAGCCTTTCCCTTTGCTGTCTTTTGAGGAGCCAAAACTGACTCAAGATGATCTTAGGTTCTTGCCAACTCAGCAGGATGAGGATTTAATCTCAAGATAGTAGACATTTTATTAGAAATTGAGGACTTGGCATATTTAAAGAAACATTGAGGAACTGTATATTTTTAAAGGCCAATAAAGCATGAAAATATTTAAGTTAATAAATTTAATCTGTTTCTTTGAATTTGAAAGCTCAGCATATTTAGAAGCAGAGTGAGGTTGTAAATGGTAATGTATCCTAGTTCATTTGGTGTTGATTACCCAGAAACTTTTTGCTGATAGCTAGTGAAAACAAGAACAAAATTATTTTAACTAATAGATTTGAAATTCAGGTAACGAATAATAGAATTGTTAAGGACCTATGTAATTTATTCTATAGCTTTAGCTGCATGTACATTTCAGCCTGTGTGTCTGATCTGTATATAGTTTCATCAGAGAAAAAGAACCAGTAGGACATGTGTGCATGTGTGCGCGTGCATGTCTGTGTGTGTTAGTGAGAGATAATTGCTAGCCGTTGACTCGTGGCTGTGAGGAGCCAGGGAGACAACTGAAGTCTGTGGAGCAGGCCATCAGGAAGGACGGGCGTCAGGAAGGACAAACTGGACTCGTGCACAGGGCACAAAGTTGCTGTCCAAGGTGGACTTTCTCTCTCAGTGAAGCCTCAGCTTGGCGCTCAAGGCCTTTTGACTGAATCAGGACACTTCCTTACAAAGCGCCTTCACAGTGACACCAGGCTAGTTTCTGAATAACTGGAGTCTCTCGCCTCAGCATCAAACTGACCAGGGCTATGTTTTAAGAGCAGAATTTGTCTTCGTCAGTTTTACTACATACGTGTTTATTTAGATGTTAGATTTAAAAGATGATGAACTGGTATCAGGTTTTTGGGTTTTCTTAACTGGGAATAAATAGCAAAATGATGCAACAAGTGTATTCTGATAACCTTTTAAGTTTTCTCTTTATTCAGCTCCTTTGTCATCGTTTTCGCTTACTGTTGAACTCTTAGCATTGACTGGAGCATCAGGTTTAGGCTGTGTGTATGCTCCAGTCACACTTGGCATTTATCAAATATTTGTTAGAAGAAATATTATTTCATGGTTCTTTTGTGCTTTACTTTTTCAGGTTCATCTTAGTGTCACATTTGTTTTTTATAAATAATGCCACTACATTGCTGATTTATATTTGGCGCATTATGATTCCCAGATACTTTGCCATATTTTATTCTGTGGTGCTATGTTATTTTTATAACAAACAGAAGTTGCGTTCAAACAGCGGTCCAAAGTTTCAGGATAAAGACTCTAATAATTTCTTGAAGAAACTGGTAGACATTGGGAACATTGTTTTGGTATATGCTCCATTACCTCTGGGAGAAGCCTTGATATCCTGCCAAGGATTATGATGTTGCTATATATAAAAAGCGCTTTAAATTTTCATCTAATCAGAAGCTTTGGCAAAGTCTGGTTTATGATATTTTAAATGAATTTCTAAAAGAAACGTGAAATTTTTCATTTCTGAATCATTTTAAGCCTGACAAATTTTAGTCTACTGCCAAACACTTTGGAACTATCTCCTAGACAGATTTATAAATATCCAATTTAGAATTATTAATAGAACACGCACATTTAATAAATTCTGGTATTGTTTTGTTTTAAAATCATGTTGGAGTGTTCCTATGCATACTTTATAGCATAGGCATATAATTTTCTACACAGGACGGATCTCTGTTTCGATAATGCTTGTATCATGTGAGATTCTTAATTATTTCTAATGGCCACATTATGCCTTTGTTCAAATTAATTCATTTAGAAAGTATTTTATGTTAGATGCTTCTGTGTCTGAGGCCTCATTCTAGACAATGGTAATGTAATACTGAACAAGGCCAGTGTCATTTCTGCCATCCTGAAAAGTCTCATCTGTGAAGAACAAAGGCATTGGATAAAAATATACAGAAATCCTTAGACTTGAAATAAGTGTTACAAAAGAAAAGTGCAATGTAGAATAGATCATATTATAGAAGGAGCAAATTATTTGGGGGATCCAGAAAAGTTCCTCATGTCTGAGGACAAAAATAATAATAGCAGACACTTGGTAGTGCTTACCGTGGGCCTCACACTCTTCTAGGCCCTATGTGTGTTGATTCATTCTGACCACGCAGCAACTCTAGGAGGTGCCTGCTAGTGCTGGCCTCGTGTTACCAGCTGTGTGTTTATCCTCTCATCACGTAGGCGTTAAGTATGAACTCTGTTGGAGAGGAGTAAGAATGAAGCGAGATCAGTTAAGAGACGGCTGCAGTCAGTGTTGCCGCGAGCTAGCAAGAGTGATGCTGGGGGACCCCACTGCGCACAGGGAAAGCTGTGGATCAAGGAGCAAGACCCGACCGGCAGGGCTTTTGGTTTGGATTCGAGAGGTTCCAGCTAGAGCAGCTGCCGGCCTGGTATCATTAACTGAAATAACACTGAAGGGAGCGGCTTAAGACGTAAATCCTAAGTTTGATTTGGATTTTATTGAGTGGGAGATGACTTTTATATATTCACATATTGACAAGAAAAGCTTAGAGTTCAGAAGAAAGTTCTACACCTTTGATAAAATTGAGTTTTTCTGCCTTGGGAGCAAATGAGGAGAAAATATAATATGAAGACCCAGAGTCAAAGGTGAAAGAACTAGAAGCCTTTAAATTCGACTCACATTCAAAAAGGTGCCAGTCTGCAGGGGAGCCCAAGGAGAGGGCCCAGACGGGAGTGCGGAGGACTGACAGAAGGGGTGAGGTAGAGAGCAAAGGTCGAGGCTTCCGTTTTGGCTTTTTGGTAGTATCATTTGATTTTTCCATCACTACTGTACTAATTGCTTGCAGTTCTACTCTCTGCTCTTTTCATTATTATTTTATTTCACTGTTTTTCCCTTTTTCTCTTTCTCCCCTTTTTTTCCTTCCTTAAGATTCTTTCAAACTTAATTTTTAAGTTCTTGTTTCGATAGCTCACTTGTCAGATCATCTGACTGTAATAGCTTTCATTAGAGCATGTTTAATGTTTGTGTCATCTTCCCAGGTAGCACTGGCATGACCCCCTAACACCTCACATGACTGCCCGCTGTGTCCTTCATCTTCTCCCGCCTGTGGGACCACTCCCTGAGCCAGTCATGGTTGTGGTGTGTTACTGGATGCAAATCCTGTTCTGAAACTCCTTTCCCATCCTCTGCTGTCTCATTTTGCTGCCTTTGCTACTTTTCATTCACCAGGTCTTCTCTTTGCAGTTACATTACTTCCAGATTCTCTGTCGACTCACCCTGCCATCTGTATTCTGCATCAATCTTTCTCAGCTAACTGAGGACCTGTTCTACATAGGTATTAACACTGCCCCAATTTCTTACACCCTTGATTTTCTGAAATACCCATATCCAGCCAGCACCACTTGTCAGCCCCACTATACTTTTCTGATGCTCTTATATTCGTTTGTGAAAAATAATAATCTGCTACCATGTCAGTGTGCGAGTCACTGGGAAAACTGATGGGGGTGGGAGATACAGCCGACTCTTGGACCTGTACTGTCTTAGTTCCTAGACAGTTGACCTGTTTTATAATGAAATTACTCAATATTGATTGTTATTTAATTTCATTAGGCTCCAGGATGTCTCAGTTAGTCCCCACCTAGCTCTCTGTTTTCTCCATCATCTTAATTCAGAAATTTCCACTTTTCTTAGGCTTCTAATTAAAATTTCAAGGACCTTGTGTTTGAATGCGACTGACAAGGTTGTCAGTCTGTCCCTAGCTTCAGTCCCCCTTCACTTCAACTTTCTTTATGTCTTCATCCAGGATATTCCTCCTGGTCTGAGGAGGAAGAAGGATCACTTCTTCTTTCTTTTTTCCATCACTAGAGCTTCTTCTGTGTTTTCATGTACATGTTGTATTGCACATGGGAGAAACTCTGGAGAAAAACACAAGGTGAAAGAAATGGCTATTTAATATATCGTTTTGTTATGTGTTTATCCCATTCGTCCATGTATTTGGTAATTATGTAGTTAAGAGAGAGCTCTGAAGAGCTCTTAAATTATTCTCTGTACTGTATGTCAGTTCCTTTAGTGGGGTGTGTTATGTTCTTAGTAAAATGTGTTCATTATATGTAAAGTGGAGTCTCTTTGTTTTTCACAGAGAGGCTGGTGGTGGTGGCTGAACACTGCAGACAGAGTCTGGAAGACTTGCTTCGAGAGAGGAGGCCTGTGAGGTACTGTGTAACATCAGGACAACTATGTAAAAAGCAGACATTCATGAACAAGAAGGCATTTTAACTAGAAACTTCAAGGTTCTAGTTTCTTCTGTTACTGTTTAATGATAAGATCCAGGTGCACATTTCCATCTTAGGAAATTTAATTCACAGGTTTCATGGAAATTCAACACGGACATTGTCCAGTGTTCAGCCTTTGTGAAGTGGGTATTGTCTAACATACTTGACAAAAAATGATTAAAAAGGATATATGTGAAAATACATATTTGAAATTGTTTTAGTACTTAGCATTTCACTGAGATTTTTTTCCTGAGAGGACCACATGGTCACTTCTCACAGGATACTGATATTGGTAGGGAGTGTCACTGTGAGCTGTGGAAGTAAAAGCTATATTGAGGGGTAAAAAGAAATAACAGTCATGGCCTGGGTAGCATCTAATGATACCATTTACATGTACTTATTTCAATGACTCGGTCAATGTACTTTCCATCAGTATTCTTGTCAAACGTTATTACAAATATATTGTTACATGAGCTTCAGAGATATTTCTGAAATTAAAGTAATCAAAAAGTTTTTCTTTAATGAATAAGGAAAGTTGTACTAAATCAATGAATAAATGCATGTGTCTTACTAAATGATAGAAATTCGATAGAAACAAACAAATTAATTAAAAGTACTTTCTTGCTACTTTAAGTGATTGGATTTTAATAGTCTCTGGAATGAAAGATGCAGATTTCAAGTATACCACTGCCTTACTTGCTTCCTTAGAAAAGTCTAATCTGACTAGATAAGAGGTGACTTTTTTATATATTTAGAAATAGCTTAACCTTATTCAATGAATGTTTTTATCATTAGAATGTTTGCTTATCACAAAACTTGAATTCCTTTTTTAAGAAGATATTACTCTGTTCACCATTGCAGATTTATACATCAGAATTAAATATAAAATATATATCCATAAATATAACTGTTACTGAAAGCAATTTTCTGTCAAAATGAGTTGACATTAAAACTGAAAATCATGTGTAACCACATCTTTACCTAGGAATTTTAACTAAGTCTGGGTTAAATTTGTATATAGATTTGCAATATAGTATGTATGATGAAAAAGTACTAACTTGCTGGGTAATTAGAAACAAGTCTCTTAATTTTCCTTCATTGTAAAACAAGGATTTTTAGTTTATCTAAGGGTCATTGTAGAGAAACTTCCTCTCTATTAATATTTTATTTAGTATGCATTACATCTCATAAACATATTGATCAATTGCCTTTGTAAATAGATGATTTTTATGTTTTCTCATACTAATATGCTAAGATACTATTGCCCTTTATTTAAATGGTAGATACCCTGACAGAAGAACTCATGATAATTCTAAGTTTAAAGTCTCAGGACTGTCATTTTCAGCGACCCCATTCTTGGATACAGGACCTCCTGTCATTTCATGCTTCATTGTAGTTCAGGCCTGCATTGGTATTTCACCAAAATAAAGGAAAAATATGCATCCACTCAAATATTTGCACATTTGCGTCCACAGAGACAGTACCCATTATAGCCCCAAAGCGAGAAGGACTGCAGTGTCTATCAGTGGGAGAAGGAGTAAAGAAACCGCTCTATTAATCAGCAGTGAAAAGGAATAAACTATTTATACACACAACAAAGTGGATGATTCTTAAAGGTATTCTGAGAAAAAGTGGTCAGACCCCAGTGATTGTCTTCCTCTGTTTACACAAGTTCTAGGATAATCAGAATTCTTCTATGGCAGCAGATATAAAATCAGTGCTTAACTCTGGTTGAGAGTGGAGGTGGATGATGTAAGAACTGAGTTGAAATAACCTTTTGGGAACTTTTAGGGAATGATGAAAATTTTTTACATCTTGATCAAGGTTATTACTTTCATAGTATTTATCAAAACACGGAATTGCATGCTTAAAATGCATACATTTTGTCAGTTGAATTGCATCTCTTTTTAAATCTATTGAATTATTTACATGACTTGAGCTGGGAATCCCTCATTTAGTCAGCAGTATGATATTCTTAATGAAGATGTTTGCTCAGTGACCTATTTCTTTGTCTTTCTTTGTTTCTATGAGAAGAAATAGTACTTATTAGTTATTGTACTTAACGAATTACCTCAGCACTTAACAGCTTAAAACAATAATAGGCATATCATATACTTCCCCTGGGTCAGGAGCTCTGGAATGGCTGTAGCTGGGCAGTTCTAGCTCAGGATCTCTGGGGTCGCAGTCAGTTTTCCAGCTGCCGTAGCCACCTGACAGCTAACTGGGGCCACACAATCTCTTCCTGGGGCCACACAATCTCTTCCTAAGAACGCATGCTCACTTGGTGCCAGGTATTGATGGAGGCTCTCATTCCTGCTGTCCTGGAGGGCCTTTCCACAGCCTCTTGACTATCTCACAGCACGGGGCTGGCTTCTCTCAGACGGAAGACAGAAGAGAAAGCAATGGAGAAGAGGCAGTGTCTTTTATGGCCTCGTCTCAGGACCCACACTCCCATTTCTGCAAGACCCGTTGACGGCAGAGGTCAGCCATTTGCTGCTCGGTGTGGGAGGGGCTGCACGGAATGTGACCTGGAGTGAGCGCCCCAGGGTCTTCATGGAGACCTCCAACATCACGTCAGCATCCTTTAAAAATGGAAAGCTCAGGTGATGAACTTCACGTGTCATATATCCTGCACAGGCACTGGCTCACAGTGACACGCGCCTGAAACCTGCATCATGTTATGATATGCTGTGCCTTCAATACAATTAAAAAGAAAGTGTTGGAAAAAACTATAAATATTAAGTGAAAATAAAAATAAGCACAGTGAAATCCTAAAGCACCATTGACATTACTGAAAGCGAGCTAAGGTTCTTAGAGAGTATTCGCTGTTACTTTGGGCTTCTTGGGGCAGAAGACTGGTAGAGTGCCGAGGGAATATATGACATGGCAGCGCGGAGCAGGGCCTTTGAGACAGAACTTCACTCCCTTCCTGCTCTCTGCCTGCTGAAGATGTGCTGCTGGGCCTGGTGCTTCCAGCTGTTCCAGAGAAGTTTGCAGGCCAAGGAGAGTGTCCGGTCCACTCTGCAGGACAGTAGTAACTGTAGCGTATTCCATTGGAGCATCATGGCTCCTCTGCCCACGTGTGTGCTGCCTCTTCTTGCTTCTTCGCAAAGAAGAGCCGGAAGAGAGACGTTGGCCACTTAAAAGACCATGTCCATTTTCATCATTTTACCTAAACTCTGTCCTTTTTAAAAAAACTTTCAATTGTATTGTATAAGGATACAGCGGACCTTTGTCAACTAGATTGACCCCATTCACTCATAGAAAGGTTTACTTTAGTCATCATCCTTCATCCACTGTAGCAATGCTGACTCCCACAGCCCTGAGCCCCCTTGTTTCAGCAGTGGGAAGGGATAAAGAAGCCACTGTGCTTGTCTCCACCAGGCCGAGATGTTAAAGATGGAAGCATATCTTTGAGGAGTGAGATGAACGTGAATAAGATTAAATGCAAATATCATAGTGTCTTTCATGCCCTTTAATTTCCTAATTGTCCTTTTTCATTTCTTTTAAATGGTATGTATAGTAGCTCATGTGACTATAATTTCATTCAAGTTAGACATACTTAGCCATTTATGTAAGTTTCTGGGATAGCATCAAATTTGTTGTTTTCTTTGTTTCCTTTCCTACATTTTGGAATGACGTTCAATACTTACTGCCTGTGAGTAAAATGATCCTGTCAGCTTCAGTTCCAAATTGTTATCTGATCCAGTCATCTCAGTTTTGTTGAAAACAGGTTGACTTCCCACATATTTGGATGACATCTGTCTTCAGCAGCAAAGCAAGTTTCATGTGCAGAGTGGATGGCCTGCAGCTGTAATTAAGTCTATGACCTGTTTATAGAAATGAGAAGATCTGGCTTCTCCATTAGTCTCCCCTGCTGCCAGAAGCAAGCATGCCACACCTGTCAGAAAGGCTGACGGGAGCAAGCAGACTATTTAGATGGGGCTGCAGGGTGACACCCCTGAGTTTTGTCCACCTGTCCTAGCTGCTGCAAAACAGTCAGCTGCAGCTGTCTAGTGGCTGCCTGCAACTGATTGTCCTAACCTAAGGATCCTTCAAGGCATGTCTCTTCCGGATGTATATTCTGAAGAGAGTGTTTAATTTTAGGTAAAATTGGTGGTGGGATAGGGAAGAGAGGAATGAAAACTTGAAACTCAGAAGAATCTTCTGTCAACGACTCACTCACTTTTTTAAACAAACTTTGTGTCATTCAACGAGGTGCTGCTGTGCTGAGGCACGTTAGTGGTCATTCATGTGACAAATGTCAGACTAAGATTCCAGATCCCACAAGCATTCTCTCTAGAGTTTCAGTGGCCAGAAATCTCCTAGAATTCATGTTATCCAGACAGAAGAAAAATGTGTGCTATGACCTGGAGACTACCATCTAATGTTATTTGTGTAGACAGTGTGTTAACTTGGTTTCCAAGAGAAGTCTCACCATTTTCTTTAGAGTCGATTTAAGCTTGAATAAAAGGAGTTTGTTTTTGGAAAAAGCTGCTCTCTTCAGTGGCTTTTATGCTACTTGCCAGAGTTCCATCTTGCCAGTATTTCGCTCCAGTTTCAGTTCAATGATCAAAATAACTCATTGGAAGCAGAGAGGCATGGAATTCGATTAGACTCTTATAACTAGTAGGTTTCAATAAAAATATAAAGTGCAGCATTTGGAAGATTTGTTTGAAGTCATCTCCTGTTTGGTGCCTGTGAATCTGCTTAGTTGCTACCCTAAAGCCAGATTGAAGATACTGAAAAGTGGAGAAATCTGAATCTCAGCGAGAGAGAGGGAGAGGGGGAGAGAGAGGAGAGAGAACAAACGCTTCACCCTCCTCAAACGCAAGCGTGAGGAAATGGTTTGCCTTGAGTCTGGCTGTTTGGAAAGCCTTTCGCTTTTGTGTTAGTGCTGTTCAGAGCATGTATTTGTGCTTCATCTATAAAAGTGCCAGCAAGTGCAGCTCAGGCAGATCTGCAGCAGGGATTTGGCTCTTGCAGTGGAGTTTCCACATTGTCCTTAAGTTCCCAATGAAGGTGGGGCGAGTAGTGCAGGCATCTTTCTTTAATAAAATGGAGTTTGTCATATGTTTTTCGGGTCATGGTTTGGAAACCTTACCAGAGAACCATCAGCATTGCAGAGGTTTTACATGCAGACTTTGATGGGAAGCAGGCTATTCTGCAGCTGTTCGCTGCTTTGATGGAAAACATGGTCTGACTTACTGGATGAGTAAGCTTTATTTGTCCCTAGTAAGAGATTGCCTGCTCACTGAATGGGAAACTCTGCGGGAGCTTGGACGCGCTGTGGGTTCTGGCCCAGCGCTGTAGAGCGAGCTGCAGGTTGGAGTCCTCAGCGAGAGATAGTAGGTGCTCTTATCGGAAATACTGCCTGGTGGTTTTGAAGTTGGGACACACGGTTTCGGCCTTGAAGGGCTCTAGTTCACCAGTATTTGGAATTATTACAGTGCGGTCAAGTAAAACGAGAGGCTCTGTAACGGGCACACACGTTCTTCCTTCTCACTTGTGTTTAAAGACGGGAAATAATGCGAGGAGGCGCTCGCACTCAGGCGTGGGCTCCAGCAGCTGTCTTCTGCGCCTCCCTCTCACGTTCCCTGTGTCCTGTTAGTTGTCGGGTTTCTTTTGTACCACCTTGGTGACATTCCTCACGTCTCTGCAGCCCTGCATTCCTGACGACAGGCCTCATTAGCCATCAGCCCGCTACTGCAGCGCAGCATTCTCCTAGCTGACTTCTCTTCCCACCTGCCGTCTCTCCCACTGGCGAGCACGTCACTCTTTCTGCTGCCATGTTAATACTTCTAGAGATCAGCTCATTCCCGGCTCAGAAACATCCAGTGACGCCCCGAGTGTGTGCGTGTGCGCGCACACGTAACACATTTATTAGGCACAGGATCTGACTTCATCCTGTTATTTTCAAACAGTGTCTACTTTGTGCAAGTAGTTTTTAACGTTACCGATACGTAGTCGAGGAGCTGAAGTGCCAGAGAATCGAAATACACCATGAATTGTAGTCTGTGTTTGATGTAGTACATTTGTTTGCTTGGTTTCTCTCTATCCCACGTGAGTGGAATATGGTATCCGTCTTTCTCCTTCTGGCTTATCTAGCTGTTTTTTGCCCGAGAGCTTATCTCCAGTCTTCAGCACAGCGTCCCACACTCCTTCTTCCAGTAACAGCACTTTGCCTTGTCTCTGTGCCTTTCCATGGAAACATAGCAAAAATTATGTTTTCTTCCTCTAAATTCTGTAACCATTTGTGTCCCCAGCTGTAAAGAACGACTTCCAGCTCGTAGTTACCTGCCTGCAGTTACAGAAGTCAGGAAGGTGTGGTGTTCCTGCCCGATTAACCAGATACTTTTTGACGTGCATATTCTAATTTTTCATTTTTCTGTCTCCTAGACTTTTCATGTTCATGTGTTGGTAAAGGAATTATTAAATGAGCTAGTTATGTTTTACTTTAGTTGTGCTCTTTGAATTCTGTCTCCCTTTTAATCATGTGTCATAACTTTCTTTCCCAAAACAAAGGCATTTCCATGAAAGCATGGTACGGCCATTATCTCGGTAGCTCATTTACCCTTTGTTGTCAGTATGTCTTCAGAGTAAAGTGGACAGAGGAAACCCATCATCCTCCTCACTCCAGGCTCGGGAGGGCTCTCTTCTGTGCTCATTCCTCTTGGTGACAGAACTCGGCCCCTGTACTTGCAGGACTCAGGTCCCGTTGCCTGGAGTGCTGTCAGCCAGGGTCACCCGCAGTCCCTTGAAGCCATCTGTGCATAGCACCTGTCCTGTCCAGTCCACCTCCAAAGCCAGAAATCCCCTCCTGTCACTTGTGCCTGAAACCTCTATTTCTTTCTTTATTTCTTCTGTCTCTGAGCTCTCGATTGAGATTCAAAGACCCGTGTGATAAGGTCAGGCCCCCTGGACAAGCCTCCTTTCTTAAAGTCAACTTGCCAATAGCATGTCGTGATAGTCACAATCGTGGGTGTTATCCAGGCATGGGCATCAGGAAGCAGTGGTGTGGGAGTCATCTTACAATCTGCTTTACTACACTTTGCTCAGCAAAAATGTGGGGAAGCTTCTTAGTCTTGTGGCATGTGTGATAGTTGGCCTTTCTTCTGTGTTAGTGAGCAAGACTAGGATGGCGGGACCGTGGTGTGTGAGTGGCTGCAGTGATCACTGGAAGCCCGGGCCTCAGAAGGTCATTACATTTTGTTAGAAGACTCTGCAAAGCAAAACTGACAAAGGGAGAACGTGCTGGCGGAACCACAGCTGGAGCACGCCGGCACGAGGCTTTCCTGGGCCCCGGGCGCCTGCTGCAAATCCGTGATTCCTCGGTGTTTGCAGAGCGTCGCGCGTTTCAGACGCTCCCCTGAGCCTGAGCTTGGTCACGGGGAGCCGTGTGGCTGCAGTGACTGCCGTGACTGACGCCGCCGAGACCCCCAGAAGGAAGACAAGGCTCCTCACTAGACGCTGCAGACGGTCCAGCGGGGCAAGGCCGGTCAGGAAGAGGGCTTGTGGGCAGGGGCGTGGGCAGGGGCTGCGGACGTTCGTCTTTACGGGCTGGGGCTGCGGAAGGAGCTCTCGGAGCCTCGCGCCATTCGCGGCCGGACTCTGTGCCCTAAGGTTACTGGCCTGTTCGGTGAGATTGGGTAAAGACCATAGTTTTTGCTTTTTCATCAGCAAAGTGTGGTTCCGGGGCTGCTGTACACTACGCACGCAAACTTAGCCGCCTAGGCCACGCGCGGTGCCATCGCTGCGGCCGGAAGCCCCGGGCGTGGCCGTTTCTCTGCGGGGCCCCACGAAGCCCGGTCAGCGGCCTGCGTTTCCTCCCACGTCTCCGGGGAGTGGCGTGTCCCGGCTTGTCCACGTGGCTGTGGAATTTAGTTCCCGGCAGGAGGAGGGCTGAGACTCCCGCCTCCTGCAGTCCGTGCTTCAGGAGTTGTTCCTGGCTGCTGGAGGCCACCAGCTCCCTGGCCCCTGCTTGCATTACTGTTTTCACAGCAGCGGCGGACCCCATCCTCCACGTGAGGCTGCAGTTGCCGGCCTCCTGCCTCCTGCCGCCTCTGAGCAGCCCCTCTGCTCTGCTCTGCTCTTCCACGTGGGCCTCGGGGGCAGCTCAGCGTCATCTCCCTGCCTATCTTCAGGTTAGCTGGATAGCATCCCAACTCCATCTGCAGAATAGCAGCCCAGCTCCATCTGCAGAATAGCAGCCCAGCTCCATCTGCAGAATAGCAGCCCAGCTCCATCTGCAGAATAGCAGCCCAGCTCCATCTGCAGAATAGCAGCCCAGCTCCATCTGCAGAATCCCTTCAGATCAGTACCCAGACGAGCAACTGATGGAATACCCGGTGGACAGGAACCTTGGGAGGACAATTTAGAATTGTGCTACCACATTCTTTATATAGGTAAGTACTGAAGTCTCTCCTCCTAACCTAAATATAAATTGCATGCTATAACTAAACACCAGTTTCTAAAGGGAGAAGTGAATAATTAGTTAAGTGATGCTAATCCTTTCAACAAGTATAAGCATATATTCAACAAATACAAGCAAGTTTTAGCTTCTGTCTATTGAAGAAAGAAAGGTTTCTGTATCACTCATTTTCAGTTATCTTCTGGAAAAAAATCAAAATTTAAAAAAACTTAAATTCAAACTTTATTATATGCCATTTTCCAGATTAACAGTCAAGAGTAAAGTAAACCACGTGGTCATTGGAAACAAAACCCCCTGTTGAGGAGAAGGAAATGCTTCAGTGTCCAAGTACAAACAGGAAGCTCAAAGTGGAGATGTGTTGACAGAATGCTCACCTGTGTTCTCCATTAGACACCTTTTTAAAAAGCCAACTGCATCCTCTATTGAAAATTTGTATTGAAGTATTAACCGCGTGATATTTAGAGAGCGAGGACTAGAATGGGAAGTAGAGGAGTCTGGAGCTGGCATGGGAAATGAATAACAGACTAACGCGCCCGAGTTCAGGCAGATAGTTTCAGTGACATGCCCGGGACCGAAGCTGCACTAACGGGAAGCAGATAATGCGCTGAAATAAGCAGTTAATAGGCTGGCATGTGTGGCAGCACATGAGATGCATGCTGTGTTAGCACTGCGTTCAGATTTCCGCAGAACCCAGCATCAGCATTCTTAGCTGAAACCTTGGAGTTTCTAAATGTTTTCAAGTCATTAGAAAGTTGTCAAATATTATGATCCAGAGAAAGCAATGGACTGAATTTGGCCAGTGGGTAGCCCATTTGCAGTTACCTGATGTCAGAAGTTAAGCTGTTGGCAGAGGAAGCTATTTCTTTGCATTGTATGATTTGAATGAATAGGGTCGGGTCATGAAAAGGAATGAAAAATTGCGAGTTTTTAACTTTTAAGAGTCATTAGTTAATTTTAACATTGTAAAGAAAAGGTGAAATATCTCAACTAATGAGTTGAGAAACTATACTTTGAAAACATCAGTTATTTCTTTTTAAATAGAATAATCTTCAAGTGATAGACGTCATCTGTGTTGGAAATTATTGTCACCTAAGAAAGCTTTCTGTTTGAAAAGTCAGCTGTGTGGAGTTCAAAGGTCAGCTGCCACGTGTTAGTGTTAAAGCACTCACTGTTTTGCCTTCTTGTTAAGCAAATTTTTGAAGTTCCTTCAACAATTGAAAGCACTTTAGTAAACCAACTCAGGGAGGACATTTTTGTTTCGGAGTTGTGGTGATTTCAAGGGAACACTTAATTTTATTCTTTGCTGTTGTCTGTATCCATAAAAGGCGGAAGAGTGAAATAGTAATGAAATTAATCAGTGCACTTCCCTGTTGGAAAATGTTTGAAAAAGGAAACTACCAAGTTTAGAAATTATAAGGTGTCAATACCTAAAAGAATTGCAGTTAAATAAGCAATTTAAGTCACACTACAAGAGCTTTTAGAGGGTTTTCTTTTTCACTGTTAATTTTATTTTGTCTTTTTTTCCTATGCTTTTTAAAAAGTGATTATGGTGTGGATTATAATATACATCCTTAATTTATCACAGTCTCCCATGAATTAATATTATGCCAGTCTGCTTACAACGTAGAACCTTATAACAGTGCACTTCTGTTTACCCTTCCCGTCCTATTTAACCTCCTCCTGTGGTTGGATATCATCATACAGTTTACAATTTATATGTACTTTTACATATTCAGTACATCTCACCAGACATTATTATGGTCTTTTAAAATTTTCTTTAAAGACCTTGAGAAATGAAGAAAAAATTCTTTTGTATTTGACCATATTTTTACCACTTCCTGAACCTTTATTTTTTTGTGTTAACCCAGGTTTCCATCTGGTTTCATTTTCCTTCACTGAAAAGCTCTCTTTAACATCTCCTTTGGTACAAGTCCCATGCTGACATTCTCACAGATTTTGATCATCTGAAATGTCTTTAGATCACCTTACCCTAATTTTTTTCTTGGCTAATCTCTTATTATTAAAACATTTCAAACGTATTGAAGTTGAAAGAATTACACAATGTACCTGTATTCTACAATTAACATAAACGTGTTTTTTGATCACATCTACTAGTCCCTCTGTTCATTAGCCCATCTTATTATTTGATGCGTTTCAGGATAAGTGCCTTCATCCCTAGCTCTCTCAGCATGTATATTATTAACTAGAATTCAGTATGGTTTATGTTTTCTTTTAAGATAAAGTTTGCCTTCGGAAGTACAAGTACCTGTATACTATTTGATGACTTTTGACAAGTGCCGCCCTGAGGCACATCATGATCAGATCACCAGCGTCTTCCTAGAAATGTTCTGGTGTCTGCCCCCAGTCCATCTTTGTCTTTCACCTCAGCTCCAGCTCCCAGAGGCTTTTTCTGCCTTAGAGTAGTTTTGCTTATTCTGGCACTTTTATAGTAATTACGCCGTGCGTGCCCTTTATGTGAGGCCTCCTTCGCTCGGCCTGGCATTGCTGCCAGGCAGCTGTGTGGTTGCACGTGTTCCAGCTCATTTCTTTTCACTGCTGAGCTGTATTTCATTTTATGACTGCACCGCATTTTGCAGGTTTCTGTTTATGACCCTAAAGTTTCCTGGTTTTTGATCATTCTAGCTAAATTACTGTGAATGTTCTTATATTAAGTCTTTTCTTTGTGGACATGTGTTTTCATGTCTCTAGGAGAACACGTAGGAGTAGAATTGATTGCTGAGAGGGTAGGTGTGTGACTAATGTTAAAGCCAGTAGACCTTTTCCCGGAGTGTTATCCCTCTTACATTCCTACGACTGGGCTATTGGAGTTCCAGTTTCTCTACTTTCTCCCCTGCAGCTGGTGTTTCATTTTTTTACGTTTAGCCATGGTAGGGAGCATCAAGTGCCCTCTTGTTGTAGATTTGACTTCCATTTTAATGGTGATGGACACTAAGCACTTTTCATGTGGTCACTGGCATTCATATCATGACATGATATCTGCTTAGTCCCATTTTTTGTTGGTTGTCTTATTTGTGATTTTATAGACATTCTTTGTATTTCTCTATATTCTTCATACTTATGCTTTTCAAAAAATTTATATATTTATTTGCAAATGATTTCCATCAGCCTGACTTTGGCTTGCCTATTTTTTAAGGTATATCTTAATGAACAGAGGTTATTATTTGTGGCGAAGTAATATATCAAGCTTTTATTTTATAGTTACTGCTTTTTATATCTTTTAGTCAAAAATATTAATTAGTATTCCTTGATAAAGGAAGGTAAGAATAGTAAAAATATTTTAATACAAATTATTCTTGAATTTTGGACTAAGTAATACACAGGGCATAAGATAAAATGTATACAAGTGATATATTCTTTCTGAGAAACCTTTGCCTCCTCCGAAGTCATGAAGATATTCTCCTATGCTTTTTTCTTGAATCATCGTAGTATTGAATTTTGTTGGATTTTTGATTTATCTCAAGTTAATAATTTGTATGTGATATTCAGTTTCGGTTTTGCCATATGGATATGCAGTTGTTCCAGCTGTCTTTCTTTAAAAGATTTTCTGTTTCCCACTGGATTATTTGGGTGCTTGTATTGAAAATCAAGTGGCCGTGTAAGTGTTGGTCTGTTTCTGGTCTTCTATTTTGTTTTCGTTTGTCTGTTTTTCTCTCCTTATGCCGCACCATACTGTCTTAATTAAGCCAGCTTTATAGAAAATCTCAGAGTCAGGAAGTGTAAGTCTTCTGATTATGTTATTTTGTTTCAAGATTGCTTTAGCTGTCTTTGGGTCTCTGTGTTTTCACGTAAATTTGTAATGAGCTTCTCTGTTTCCTAAAATGTCTATGTGCTGGGCCAACTTGGGAAGAACAGACATCTTAGCAGTGTCAAGTCATCCCGTAAATGAATATTCTCTTCAGTTTCTAAAGTCACCTTTAATCTTTCTCTGTAGTGTTTTATAGTTTACAATGTAGTTCTTATTAAATTCACTCCCTAAATATCTTGTATTTTGATACAGTTGTAGACAATTTATTTTAGTTTCCAATTATTTGCTGCTAGTATATAAAAATGAAAGCAACATAGATGTATAGTAAATAAAAATAAAAGCATGAGATAAATCAGGGAAAATAAATATAAGACATAAAGACTAAGAAGTAGGAGGAGGAGGTGAAGGAAAATGAGATATAAACATTTCTATTCAATAATGACATGGTTGCTTATATAGAAAATCCTAAGGAATCTATAGAAGAACTCTTTGAATTAAGTGAGTTTAGTGAGGTCCAGGAAACAAGGCCAATTATAAAAATCAGCAAAAGATACAGAATAATTTGCCATTTAGCGGTAAATCACCCAAAGTACTTGTACCTAATTTTTTCTTGATATCCGCTTAAGTCTCCTTCTTGGAAGATAAAATATAAGGCCAAGAGCACATTCACCAGCTTGTCTTTTCTAGAACTTAAATGTGAAACTTTCAGTAAACAAATTGTCAGAAATCACCAAGTTGGGGTTTGTGCTACAAAAAAAAGGTGACTTGACACTTCCTAATAGAAGTTGAGATGAGATAGTTGGAAAGTGACCGAATCAGTGTTTTCAAAGATGATAAATATATCTTTAATGTTTTAATCAGAGACAGACTTTTGACTGAATGGAAATCTTTGTTTGAAAGCAGAATTGAGAGTAGAAATTGTCAGATATCTTTTTCTGTCATAGAATAAGCCAAGTGTGTCCTCCATAAAATGTAAAAAGTAAGTTTGCTCAGTGACTTGTCAAAAAAGCAAAACTCTCCCCCAGGTGCCCAGATGAGTTAACTTGTCGAAAGGCATTCGGTAAAATCATTCTTCTGGGTGTCGCTGAGCTCTCCAGAGCGACTTCAGTCTTGGCATAATTAAAGGTGGAAGTTTTTTCAAATAGCAATTGGCCAAATTCATGCTGGCCACACTGGCAGTATGCAAAGGACCCCTCCGCAGTGCCAGGAGGCATCTGTCCAGTTCACCGAGAGCTTGTTGGAGGTAGGCAGGCTGTCCCCGGCCTTCATCTCGTTGGGCTTTCCCCACCTTTGTCTAGAACGGCCAGGCAGCTGGTGTAGACCAAAGGAGTGATAGACAAGGCGATGAAGATGGAAGTTAAAGGTGTCAGCAGCAATTCTAAGAGCATTCTTTAATTGGGACGCTTTTCAGTTAAATTTGGTCATTTTCATAAACGGGGTCAGAAAAAGGGAAGGGAAGCGGTATTGTTAACTGCTTTCTGTGTTCCACTTACTTTGTTACGTGCTTCTCACAGGGAAAGCAAAGGTTATTTGCCCTCGTTAGTGAGCGACCCCATCTTCCCGGGCTGGGAGCCTCCACTCCGCCGGACGGCAGGAGCCACGCGCTCCCACCTCTTCTCAGCAGCTCCTTCGAGCAGCGCAGGGCAGCAGTACGCTCAAAACAGTCTGGGAATGAGTGGCTCTGATTCCCACCCAGGGAGGCCTGAATTTCCACTGTCTTGCTGGCTCTCTTGGGATCTCTTTGCTTCCCCACACCTTTTCACTTTGGCAGAAACAAGCAGATCCGGTTTCATCACTACCAGAAACTTTGGGTGTGCTTACAGGGTGGGTTCTCTCATACAGGTCAAAACACCGTGCTGCAGAAGGGGGTGCCTGGGGAGTGTGAGTTCTCCTTCCATGGTGACCTTCGGATCCTCCTCTTCCAACTGTTCGTGCCAGTGCAGAGTTTCAACTAGAATGATGGCTTTGTGGCACATCATTCAGGTCCTCAGAGGGAAGAACTAGACAAAAATAATGACGTTGATAGGAAGAAATTAACTGCCAATGTGCGCGGCAGCTTTGCGCTGGACGTTGGAGCACATTATGATCGTGGCCTTCGTTCTGAAGGGGCTCTGTCTTCTGGTTCCAGATTTTCCCCTAATCATGGCGAAGTTGCCACAACAATTCTGACTTAATATCCTCTCACTTTTCCAAAAAGGAGCAAATGCTCTGTTTGTCACGATATGAGTCCTGAGATTACAGTCAGATGAGTTTAAGAGCAGTTAGTATGGCCGGGGGAAGAGACTGACTAAAGGCGTGAGGGTCAGGCGGGAGATGGAACCTGACATGAATATAGATGCGCACGGGTCCCCAGGAGGAAACAGTACGTGTCTGCTGCACTTTAGACATGTGAACTGGGACGCTGAGTAGAGCAGAGGCAGAGGACTGGGTGGAGAAGTGTATGAGATGAACTTGGAGGATCGCGTGGTGGAAACACCCATCAGAAAGGATTGCCCTGTTTTTCTCTACCTTAGATGACACAGTTTGGGGGGCAGGAGTGGGGTGCTCTCGTTTAAGATGGCGAGTCATGTGAAGGGCAGCTGACATCCTACTTTATGAATCGCTCCTCATTACCTGGAGGATAATAATCTCTGTAAGACTTGCCTGGTGCTTTTCTCTGCTCCCGTCACCTGAGTCAGAAAAGTTCTCACCCTCCTTCAAACAGTCTGACCAGAGCATTTGACTTAGGATCTAAGTGTCCTTCTATGTTTACATGTTGGTGTATCTCAGTCTGTCAGTAGTCCCTGTCAGTAGCCTGCGGTGACAGGCCGTGAAAAAGCAGTTACCTCTGTTTTGCAGCATTAGTCTCAGTGTCAAATGCAGATTAAGCACCAAAACCATCCTGGTAGTGACTGAACATCCCCAAATATGCTGCATGTCTCTTATGCAGAAGCCAGGTCCTGCTTTTCATGTTTTGTTTCATGCCTTTTTCTTTATTTTTTAAGGAAAGCTGCTAAGGATTGAAGGCGAGTAGGCAGGCAGGCAGGAAAAGTGAGGAGGAAGAAACAATTGTATTTTTTATTTGTTATTCACACTGGTTGTTCCCCCCAGGCCCAGATCTTGAACCCAAACCCGAGGGTATGTGACTTGCTCCTTTGGAGGCGCTGCCCCACCAGGGCGAGCCTTGATGTGCCTTCTTATTAACTTGTGAGCACACACTTCCACTTATTCCCATAGTGACAATTTCAGGTCTATGAAACGCCTCAAAATCTGGACTCTATTGTTTTTGAGTTCCTTGTGACAGTTTATTTTAAATGTGCACTAACTTTCCTGGTGAGACACTTTACTGTGTTTAACTGCGTCCTTCAGCAGGTGAGTGCTCAGAAAGTGGCCTGTCCATTCAGTGAAACACCACTCAGCAGGGAGGAGCTGGCTGGTAACGGGACAACAATGTGGACGAATCTGCGGATGATCCTGTGGAATATAAGAGCTAGGCACCAAATAATGCTGTGTCACTCCACATATTCGAAACTGCGGAAAACACAAATTTAAATGTAATCCATGGTGATGGAACCCAGTTGCCTGGAGCCAGTCGGAGTGTATAGGGACTGGGGAAGGAAAACAGGAGAATCTGATGGGAATATTCTACTTCTTGATTGATATGCTAGTGTATATATTTGTCAAAACTTTTAGAATGATACATTTTAGTGATTGTATTTTATTGTACATATTTATATCTAATGCTAATTTATAGAAAAATGAGGAGGAACTGCTCTGTTATGATCACATGATGGAGAAAAACAAGCCATCTTGATTTCATGGGCATCTGCACCCAATTCTGCCATGTTCCCACCACTGCTGAAACCAACAAAGGGTTCTAACAGAAACGTGTTCTCTTGCAGCACTGGAGCCAGGCGCCACACCCCGGGTGTTGGCAGGGCCACGCGCCTCAGGGGCTCCTGGGAAGAGCCCCTCCCTGCCTTTGCCAGTGCCTCGGGGGGTGCTGCTCGTGGCTGCACCATCTCTGCCTGCCTCTCTTCCAGGAGCACTGGACCTCGGGCTGGTGCCCACTGGGCCATGCACGCTGATCCCATGCACAGGTTCTGAGGGTTAGGACTTGGCCATGTTATTCTGGGGTGGGGGCACCATTTAGACTCTATTAATAGCACTATTATTCTTTAATATAATATCCTGAGACTTGATGAAAGATTACTTCAGTTTTCAAGCAATAATCTGAGGTCATTTTGGTAATTTTACCCATGGGTAAAAGATTTTCTTATACATCTTGCTGGAATGATTCTGATCTCCCATACATCATAGTATTAAGATCTGTGACTAGTTGGTTAGGAAAATAGAAATGGTACATTCAGGTAAACTGACTTAGGAAAAAGGAACTATCTAGGTAAACAAAACTGTAGAGTTTTACCTCAGGTTTGAGAACAAAGCCCCAGCTACTGACATGTGATGTTGCCTCATTTCTGCCTGTTCTGTCCATTGACCAGAAGGGCCTGAGAACGTCGATAGAAGTAGTTGCCAACAAATTTGAATATTTGGGGATTCTGCGATTAATATATGAGATCACTGTACCAAACCCGACTTCTGGTAATTAGAAAAGAAACTGTAAATAGGGAATTTGCATCAGTTGTTTCTTATAGTTTACCCAAGTCAGATCAACTTCTTGAACTGAACGTTCCTCTTTGACAGACTTGTGTTTGCACCGTACTAAACTTAGGCCTGAAATGCAGTCCCTCTCCCGTCACCATTTGTTTTGGTGGACTGAGGGGAGGGTGACAGATTGCCTTAGAAATGTACAGCATTGGTCCACCGAAAAAATGTGAAGTGGTCTCAAATCAAAATTCTCAGCAGTAATGAAATGTGTTCATTCTTTGTATATATGGTGATATGTAAATGCATTTAAGTATAATTTTAAAAACCTAAAGTCCTGCTTCAACCGGCTATGCTCCACCACAGGCTCTGACTTAGGAAGATGACAGCAGGGCTCTGAGGTAGGGCTGGTGGCGCAGGGAAAGAAACGTTTGCACAGTCTGTGCCGGGGTAGGAAAGCCACCAGGAGGAAAAATCGGTGGGACCCAGATGCGCAGCCACCAGGGTCCCCCAGTCCTCCTCAGCAAGTGGCAATTTTAGTGTGTCCTGAAAGTGGCTGGAGAGCCACTCTGTTAGCTTCGCAGATGGGTGGACAGTGGTGTTTTCATGGGTGGTGTTTTGATCTGATCAAATTAATTTTCTGCTAAGAAAGGAAAGTTATGCAGTGTACAACTAAAAAGTTAATTTATTGTATCCCGTTAAGAATTAGTCACATTCCCAACTTAGATTTTTCAACTTCACTTGTTCTGCAGTGAGAATTGAATTGTAAACTGTGCTCATGCTCATGGGCAGGTGCGTGTATTTTTAGAACTATTTCCTGGTCCTCTTTAGGCAAGCAGTTAATGGAGCTTCCATCACTAGACATTGAACCTGGGGTGAAGAGATTTTTAGAGTCAGCGTGGATAGACATCCTTTCGGGCTAGAGTACAATAGTAGTGAAGTGTGACTTATTTCCCTTTTTAGTTCCCAAAGTGTTCTTGGGGTTTTTTTTCTTTAGAAAAAAATTGTCTGTGAAATACCATAATTTTTCAGTGAACCATCAAAATTAGTAAGTGATAAGCGACAGACAGAGTCTCAAAGATAGTAGCTCTCTCCAGATTCTGGAATTATAAACCAATGAATCAGTACAAGTGTCATGCCTACTGAGCTCTTTTGTCTTGGAGCTATAAAAGGAGTTTTGGTTAAAGATAACAGAAGATCCTACAGCTACATTAGGTGAACATTAATCATCCGTATTTTTTTTTCTCTCAATTTCATAAATCACACAGTAGCTAGCTATATTTTCTCTATATTTCCTCTCCCTTAACATTTTAACCTAGATTGTTACCAAGTAAAGAAAGCGCTGGACAAAAGTGGGAAGTTTCCGTGGGAGTCATCAAATTTCATAAGGTGAGAGAACATCTTGAACACATAGAGCCCAGAAGTGTGCTTCCTCCCTGGTTTGCTGACAGCATGGGTGTCGGGCTTGTGGGCTGGAGGCAGGCATCTGAGGAAATAGCACTTGTGGTTTTACTTACCACCTATGCATGAATGGCTTCCAAATCTTCTCAGCACCCCTGACCTCTCACTCTCTTGCTTGCAATCTGAAGAACATACTTCTTGCAAATTCTGAGTAACAGATCTTAGAAACATCGCAAATACCACAAAGAACTGATGATTTCAGGCTGATAGGAATTTCTCCTTGAGAAATAATTGAGGCATAATTGAATTACAGACAATTATTTATATATTTAATTGAGGCATAATTGAATTACAGACAATCATTTATATATTTAATATATTTGATAAGTTTGGAATACGTATTCATACATGAAATAGTCACCACAGTGAAAGTGATAGACTTATCCATCACTTCCAGAAGTTTCCTTGTGTCCTTTGTATTTTTTCATGTGATAAGAACACTTAAGATCTGCCCCTTTAAGTTTCGAAATGCACTCTATTTATTAACTATAGACAGTCTGTTGTATTCTGTGTGTGCAGCCAGCTAGATCCAGAATGAAGAAAGGTGTCAGAGGGGTTGGTGGGGACTCAGGAGGCTTGGAGAACAGGGGTCTCAGAACCTTGAGATTAAGAGCAGGTCATCATATGATAAGAGAAGGAGAGGACTGCTAGTTGAGAGTTGGGATGTTTTAAGTAAATTGAGGTTGAACACTGTTTTATTGTGACAGACTATCTGCTTGGGGAAACTGGCTGGCGGATATTAAATGAAAATTCGTGACTCAGAACATGCGAAGACAATGTGGGTTTTGAGAGTAAACCCATGACCTGGCCACTCAATATATTTTAACCAATGAGACTAAACAGCTATAGGTAGATTAGGAATGATTGAATCCGACACGCACCATAGAAATTTCCTTTGAAATACATCTGGAAAGAGATAAATGAAATATGTATCGACTGATAGTCTTGAAATCCGTTAAGCATGTTCAAAATCCAAATATAACCAAGTCGACTCATGCCTAAAATTGTCAACATTTGTGCTTGGTGGTTTGTAATGATGTTTTTCCTTTTTCACTTTTCAATCTTTCCAAAGATTTTTGTGATTTTTATAGATTGTTTTCATCAATGTAATCATCTGTTATTATCACAAATTGAGTACATTTTCATGTTTCCTTTTCTTAAGACAAAATGTGATTGATTCTCATCTGTAACTTAATAATTAGATAATACTTGTATCGAGAGTCTGTTGAATTGAGTTGTATAAAAATGATCAGTTCATAATTCTCTTTCCAACTCTGTTGTAGTCCCTTGGTTGTGGAGATCAGTTCTTCCTCTTGGTGTCCATGGAACCCGAAAATGCAATACCAAGCAGCTACTCAGCAACTTAATTGTTAATGTTTGAATATAAATGAAATTTCTTAAAATGTAATCTTCCTTTATTAGAAATTATTAATCACATTATTTGAACACCTCCTTTTGTCTACATCTATGTACGTATGTTTACCGAGTGATCTTTTACTCATTCATCTTCTCAGTGGGTTAGAACAGAGGTGACAGAGTAAATGCTATTCTCCCAGTCTCAGAAATTTCAAAAGGAGAACATTTTCTGAGTCAAAATTCAGTTTATATTTTCTGGGTTAGTGATGAGTTTCTCTATGAAGATTCTGATTTGGAAATTAAGTTCCTGGCAACATCTGTTTTGTTTTGTTTTTTAATTGTGTATATCTCGGCACACCCTGGTGACCTAGCAGTTTAGTTCACCAAGTACAGTCCACATATATCCCAAGGTCCCTGGTTCAAGGAAGGGGGGCCCAGGGAAACAGCTAAGATAACAACTAAATAAAATAAAGGTGCTTCCTCCTTTCCCCTCCTGCCTGCCTGCCTACTCACCTTCATTCCTGTCTGTGCCTTTCCTTGAAAAAAAAATGTGTATATCCCATTCTGTTAACCCTAACTCTCCTGGAATTCCTTTTTTAATTAAACTACAACATACTGGCTATCACTGGACATTGGGATTTTTTTAAATCTTATCATTGCATTATAATTGCATTAAAGATATTTTTTAAAAATTTCTTGATCTAAATTCTTGGCAGTATTAAAGAACATGCAGATTCCTTCTTATCATTATAGAAAATAACATTATCTTTTTCTTCTTTATATGTTATTTTTTTTGCAAGTTAAATCCTAAGAATCTAAAAGTAGAAAAGAAAATTTGATTTGCTATCTGATTTAAAAAACTGGCTTGTTGAATCCATTAGTTGTAATTTATATGTAGTCTTAATGAAGAGCTAAGAAAAGATATGCAATGAACTCTAACTTTGTATGTTTGAATTTTTTAAATGTTTTTAGTGTATATGCTCATCATGCAGTAGTAATAACGTGAATGTGTCTTGACATGCAACCATTTTTCAGGTTTATCTTAAATCAGTTAGTCTACTTTCTATACTTGCTTTTGCTATCAGTCTTCTGTGTTCAGCTGATTTAGAACTGTTTAATGGAAAATTCACTTAAAGCATTTGGCTTTAATTTCATGAGGAAGTCTGTGTTGAAGTAGTGTGCACCTGAGGCCCTCTAGTGTCACAGATGAGTATAGCATCAGCTGATATGTGTGTGTGAGAGAGAGAGAGGGGG